>PVIJ01005744.1:0-100121 GCA_004024925.1 Scalopus aquaticus | reverse complement strand
CCAAAATTTCATTTTTTGAAAAGTGACCCTGATATCTTAATAGCTCAGTTTGTTAGTAGATTATTAAGCCAGTCATGCAACAGCACTTGTTACGTGTTATTCCATGAACATGCTCTGTTTCTGCTATTTATTTTAGGAATTCCTATTTTGTGATGATAATAAAAACATACCCAGGTGGCATCTCACATCTTTTTGTCTTAGACTTTGAAGGGGTCTAATAGAATCTGGATGCCAAAGAGTGATTTAGCCTCGGGGTTCAACTTCCAACACAGCATTTGCGGTATTGAGTGGCCATCCCCCATTTGCATCTGTGGCATGTTTTGCCTGTAACACACATGCTCTGCTAAATTGGCTTTGTCTGGGCCTTGGGCCTCATCCTTAGAACACACTAATCCCATAAGCCAGGAAAGAAGGGGTTAGGGTTGTCAGGTTTTGACCTAGCTTTATGGCTTCCGGCAAGACTTTTTTTTTTTTTTAAGATTTATTTATTTATACATAGAAGCTGGGGTACAGGCCAGAGGCATGGGGTGGCGAGAGGGTTCACCAGAGACAGAGCAGGGAGCAGAACAGGCAGATCAGAAATCCACTGCTGAGGGGAGCAGCGGGCGAGGCAGGAGAGGTCTGCCGCACCATGTGGGATTCTCCCTGGCTGGGCATCGAACTCGCATCACGGGCTGCCGACAGCTCCACAGCGCAGTGCTCAACCGCTGCGCCACCAGGGAGGCCCGCGGCAAGACTTTCAATGTCTCTGAGGTTTAGTTTTTTAAGCTGTAAAATGGAGATATACTGATGTTTATTTACCTTCTGCAATAGTTGTGATAATTTCAGTAGTGAAATACGTAGAAGTGGGTATGTAATGATTGTAAATGAGTGTTGCCTGATACCTAGTAAGACACACTACTGCTTTGAGCTGGGCCTAGGACTTAGTGTGTCATTTAATTAGACAGTTATGGTGGTGATATGGGGACCCATATGCAGCATTATTTCTTTGCCCCCACTAATTCTTGCCTGTTAGTGTTTTACCCACTCTGTGATTGGGTGATTTGCAGCTTCCTAGCTCTGAAGGGTAAACTCTCAGAGTCTGATCTCCAGCCATCGCCCTATATCTGTCCACTGGGTGCCTCCAGGCCCTTGGAGCAACTCTGAGAATTAATAAAATGTGTTTTATGGATATGAAAGAAGACAACCTCCAAAGAATTCAAATATATGGTATAATTCAGTCTTTTTAGATGTCTTGCCTTTCTTTAAAGCAAAAATAGCTATTTAACTTATCTTCAGATGATCTCTTTTGGTTGTCCTTCTGAGAAGTCACCTTCATAAATCAGCAGTGACACTGGCTGGTTAGCACCTCTCTCTAAAGGGCTGGAACTGAACCCCTTCCCTTGGTGTCCTGGGCCTCAGAGTCCAGTCCTGACTGGTGATCTCAGGATAACCTCTGACCTCCAGACCTTTGTCCTGGGTCAGAACTGGAGGCTGACAGGTCTGAGGTTTGGTATACTTTGGGTGATACTTTTACACACTTACCGAAGGGCTGTATGCTTGTGCTATGTGACATCTCTGTGGTTTGACTCTTTCATGGCAATGAGAAATTTTTGCCTTGCAGTTGGTGAAGTGCCTGTATTTCACTGAAATACCATCATTTATCGAGCTTTTTCTGACACAGCTTGTTGTCTCTTTTCTTTGAGATAGTCATTTCTGGGCCTCTCGGTTCACATATGTCTTGTTCAAAAACATCTTTTCTGTGTTTTAAGTTTATCTTTGCTTTTGATAACCTTTGGATTCTAAGTCACATGGTAACTCTAAGGAGACCCCATTAGTGTGATTTAGAAACATCGATTCCTGAAGAGGCCTTTCATAATGAAATAAAATACCGTGTTTATTGATATATCATCACGTGCTGCATAATGACATTCCAGTCAGTGATGCCAACATACATGATGGTGGCCCCAAATTCCTGTCACCTCTTGATAGCTATCCTAAGCATGTTACGCAGGTAGCACCTCATGTTTGTTGTGTCTCTTGATAGCATCATTTCCCTTTGTGTGTGATTTGATCTTATGTTGCTTTGTTCTTGTCTGGCTTTATGCATACAAAATCCAATGTTGCCACTAAGAGGTCACATCCAGTCATTGACCTGAAAACAAAGTTAAAAATGATTAAAATCTATGAAAATGGGAAACCAGTGATGGTCATTGCTCAGCAGTCAGGCATACTCCGTTCCACCATAGCTGTGATCTTGAAGAACAAGAACAAAATGATGAAAGCTGTGAAAAGTTCTGCTTTACTGAAGGTAAAGGGACTAACACATTCTTGAAAGGTGTTGTCAGGTACAGAGGAACTTCTAATGACCTTAATTGAAGAACCACACACAGAAGTGTATCCTCAGCACCATGATGATAACAACCAAAGCAAGTTTGTTAGCAATATCGAAAGTAAAGGCTGGATCTTACTGTGATGTTGATTTTACTGCCAGTTTTGGTGGTTTAGATAATTCCACAATTATTATTTGTTAAATACTATGAAAGTGAGTGGTGAATTTGTGAGTGCTGATGTAATAAAGGCAGTTGAAAACATTTTGGAGACTCTAGGTAAACTGACCATGGAGGAAATTTACTAGCAGAGCAAATCTTCAGTATGGATGAGACCTCTTTATTCTGGAAATGGATCCTTGAAACGACTTTTATCCATAAGAGGCCAAGTCAATGCCAGGATTCAGGTCTTTAAAGGAAGCGATAACTTGGGCCTCCCTGGTGGCACAGCGGTTAAGTGCTGCACTGTGGCGACGCAGGTTCGATGCCTGGCCTGGGAGATTCCCACATGGCGCGGCAGACCTCTCCTGCCTCGCTCGCTGGTCCCCTCAGCAGTGTATTTCCATTGATCTGCCTGTTCTGCTCCCCACTCTGTCTCTGGTGAACCCTCTCGCCGCCCACGCCTCTGGCCTGTACCCCAGCTTGTATGCATAAATAAATAAATCTTTTTTTTTTAAAAAAAGGAAGGGATAAGTCTTGCCTGGAGGCATTGTTGTAGATTATAAATTAAAACCCTCTTTGATCTTGTGCAGTGAGAACCCCAAGGCCTTCAAGCATATCAGTAAGCATATACTACCCTGCCCATGTACTACAGAAGTAATAAGAAGTCATGGATGACCCAGTCAACTTCCAAGATGACCCTGGATTGCTGTCAGCAAAATGAAATACTGTTTGTTGAAAACAGACCTTTTAAGATTTTGCCTATTATTGACAGTGCTGCTAGACATCCTTTTAATGTTGATCTTCTTCCAAGTATCAAAATTGTTTTTCTCCCTGCAACACCATCTCCTTGATCCAATTGTTAGTGGGCAGACTGAAGGGGTAACCCAGGATCCCCCGACCTGCACAGTCTAAATGTGTTCTGCCATCCACCACATGAAAATAAAAGTCTTAGTGTGAAAGAACTTTAATAAGATTAATGTGCAGAGACAGAAGAAAGTATAATAATTTTCCAATGAAACACTCAAAATTACCCATCCCTTCATGTGTAAATATCCAGCCAAACATGGTTGGCCCAAAGCAGGGCCATTGAGGCCCCAAAGCCTGCCAGGTACCCTCTGGCAGGGAATCATAGGAAAGGGGCAGAATAGGCCAGGCAAGTTTGGGATGCAGGGAACAAAATACCAATACAAATGAAGTTAAAGGCTGCCATTGTCAGCCTTCCTGTGGGTCTCTCATCTGCATCTCTTCCAAGTGTCTTTAAATGTCTGAACACTATATGTCTCCTTCCATGCCCCAAGTCCCTGGTGAAAGTTCAAAGCTGAGAAGCCAGCATGCCCTTCTTCACATGTCTCTCTGCTCCATTTGTCTTCTCCAAATCTTCTTCCGAGTCCCTTTCTTGCTGCTCAGTTCGACCCTTCATTAGGTGGGGTGGGAAGTATGGAACTTCCCTCCTCCTTTTATGGAAATTGCACACTATAACAAAACCAATGGATTAAGGAGCTTTAGCAACATTTAAGGCCTACTACCTGAGGACATTTGCTGACGCTATTGCAGCAGCTGAGGAAGACACTGAGGGAATTCTGGAAGGATTACAGTATGACTCTATCAAGAACCTTGATGGAGTACTTGGTTCTTGGAGTATGTGAATGACTTTACAAAGAAGATAGTCAGGAGATTTGTCCATGACTTCAAAGGATTTGCCAAGGATGAAGAGATTGCAGAATTCTATGGTATTTGCACAACATACCCCTATCATTAAGTGATGCATACATAACTATACTAAATACAGATGATAGTGGCTCAGAGACATGACTTTCCCTTTCAGAATTTACATTTTCTTTCTTCTTTTAGTTAACTTTTGAAATTGTGTTCACTTACTAGGCCCAAAGCCAACTATTAAAATTCTTGGAATCCCCTTGTGTTAAGACAAATAAACCAAATTAGGCAATGTTTTTATTCATATGTGATTTGTGCACAGTATCTCTGTTTCTTGGAAGGAGACTACATTCTGCTAAGGTCCATTGCATTGGCTTGGGTCAGGATGTTTGGGGAAGGATATTTGGGTCCCATGCAGCCCTACATTGCCATCCTCTCCTGTTCAAATTGGGTTTAACAGCTTAAGATCAATGTGTTGTCCATTTTCCATTCACTTGGCTTGCACATTTGAACACTCAGTTTTTCCTCAAATCCTCCTCTTCCAGCCCTCATTTCAGTACCCTTCATTATGGACTAAGTGTTTGCGTCCCCTTTCCTTCCTCCCTCCCCATTCATGTTGAAACCTTGTGATATTGTTAGGAGGTGGGCCTTTGAGAAGCATTTAAGTTATGAGGTTGGAGCCCCCATGAAAGGATTAGTGCCCTTCTAAAAGAGATCCCAGAGAGCTCTTTCACCCCATCTACTGTGTGAGGACTTGAGCAGGAACGGCTTGGCATTTATGAACCAGGAATCAGAACCTCACCAGACACCAGTGCCTTGATCTAGAATTCCCAATCTTCAAAACTATGAAAAGCAAGTAAATTTTTTTAAAACCATTTAGAACTATAGTATTTTTGTTACAGCAACCTAAATAAACTCAAACACCCTTTGAGACTTCTTATTCCTGAATGACTGGCATATAAACACAGGTGGCTTATTTGAGTCTTTCTCTTAAGGTGGCCTAAGTCATTGTTTTTTCCTTGTCTGTTCTTCTCACACCACTCCTGTGTACTCCAGACAGAGTACCTTTCTCTGCTCCTCTGTAGTCCATTTTTCCTTCCTTTGTCATGTTTTTTCCTTTGCCTCCTGTGCTTGTCTACCTGTCATGATGCACATATTCACTTCATCTCCTAAATCCCAGCTTCAGTGATTCCTCTGCAGAGGTTTTTCTAGTCTCACTACCTGTCTGTCAGGTCAGATCTTACTTGCTGAAACCCCTGTGTCGTGTTGCATCATTAAAGTGCTTTTGTCCTTTGTCTTTTAGCTTTTTGCTCTGTTACAAATATTGGATTTCCTTCATCTTTGGGATGGGGGTGTCCTGTAGCCTGGGACACCGGAAGGGAGTAAGTACATCCATAGCCATGTAGACCTGATTTACTTTCTGCCCTTGTTTCTGTGCTGTGTACCCTTAGGCAAGTTATTTAACCTCCAGTTATTCCATCTGTGAAATGGCCCATTGGTCTTCACTGAGGAGTGATTGTGAGGATGAAAAGTGAGGATGACAGGCATATTAGGAGCCTAACCAAATGTTTGACTCATGGGAAGCCAGTTCCTTCAGTTTAAAGAGGGACTAGAAGAAACTTTGTTTGCGGTTGGTGCTTGGTGAATATGATTGAATAGCACACCACCCCAGGATGTTTGGTGGTGTGCAACTAAAGATTCAGTTGGCATGAAAGCATGTAGCCTCATCTTTTGGAGTTATGACTGCTGCTCTTTCACTGATGTTTGTCTTATCCAGGGATAGGGAATGCTCCATATCTCTTTCATGTTAACCACATCTCCCCCTCCACTCACTGAAGCAAAAGAGAAACACAATTCTTTGTTAGGGAATGGGCAGAAACATCAGTATTCCCTTTCCTAGGATTTGAAGCTCTTACAGTCCTGCTTTCTTGCTTAATTGGTGGCAGACAACACATGATGATTTGCCCCTTTCCCTCCTGTGACTGATCTCTTGAAAGCTACTTGCTAATATGTATACTCTTCCAACTTTTTCTCAGTCCTTTTCAGTAATTTCCCAGAGGCTCTTTTTTATTTTATTTTATTGAGAGCAAAGTTACAGACTCTGAATGAGGTTTTGCCTGATTTCAATGGCAGTTGTGTGTGAAAAAATGACCATAAAACTTCCTCCATGATGATAGAGAAATAGAATTGTTAAGAGAGTCAAATACATGATGCTTTGGAGAGCATTTTCCAATGGTTTCCCTTTAAAAGTTCCTGTGATATGTTTAGAACAAAGTTTTAATGTGGCTTTGTTTTCTGAGTCCTTTTATAATTTGTATTGGGCAGATGAGGTTGCTTAAATAGTGGTAATTAATTCAGAGCAATTACCACTATGCAAACCATTACAATGCAAACACAATCTGACCTTCAAGTATGCAGAAGAGATTTTACCAGTTCTTGGGCAGCAGCATTTTGACAGAGGGGAAGACTACAGAAGTCAGTTATTTCAAAACATGGAAATTAATTTTATACCACGTTGTGATTATAATTGAAGTGTTAAAGACTTGGAGAGTTGTAAGTTGTATTTAATCTCTCAAGCAGCCCTTGAGTGAGTATTCAACAGATATTGTCACTAAATAATTGGCATAGCTAATGAGAAGAGTGAAATCAGTTTCTATCTTTATCCTGTTGGGGTGTGGAATTAACTGGGGAAGCAAAAACTTTGCCTGAAGAAAGTAAATAAGCAAGATAATTTTTTGATCTACCTCATATAAAAGATGAAGAGCGGAAATGTGAGTTTGGGATGGTTTGGGGGAAGGAGCAGGTCTGATTGGAAGGAACTGAAGTGGGACATAAGAACCCATATCACTTTGAACTCTCCACCCATCTGTTTCCTTATTTGACAGATGAAGCTGCTGAACTACAGAAGGTCTAGGCCCATTCTAATGCTAAGATTTGTGTCATTTCCACTTTCAGACTTTTGTGGTCTATTTAAATCCATGTGGCAGGTGGCTGACCCCAATAATTGTAATTCCTGAAAAGAAATTCATTGTATCGGTTAGCCATAGCTAGCTGTTCAGCATTTTATCTGGACTTTATCCATGGAGTTGTTTGTATCACAAATGTATTCATTTTTATTGCTGTACAATAACCTGTTGTGTGACTATGCTGTAACTTATCCATTTTACTGTCAGTGGAAAATAACAGAGTTCCCAATCTTGGGCTGTGCTAAAGAGCCAGCAACTGTGGTGGTGTTTTCTGGGTCATCTGTGCACTGGAATTTAAGTTTTCTCTAACTCTTTTTCTTGAAATACAACTACTGTAGGATCCTATTTGTTAACTAATGCATATTCTGAGGGAAGGAATGCCAGAGGGCATGCAAGATGGCTATTTACATGGGTGTTATCCTGAGTCTTGCTATGTATACATGTTACTAATGCCTAAATAAGTGACTCGCAGTTGGGAGAAATGGCCTTATGGTTACTGGCTTTTTATTTTATCTTCATTTTAACTACCCTGTGTAATGTTTGTTTGTTTTCATACACTTTTTACATCAGACTCCCATGAATTCCTTTGACAGTGGGCAGATACTAAGGTATAAATAAACGCGGTAGAACATACTTGGCATTCCTCTTGTAGGCACACGTTGCCTTTCCTTCATGTGTGTTGGTGTTGCCTCGTAGCAGCTATGTTTACTGCCATGGCCCTCCCGTGAAGTGCCTTACTGAAACCCAGGCTGGTCAGTTCCTTGCTTAACAAGATTCTGAGTGGGGAAGGGCAGTTCTGATGGAATGTGGCTGTAACTCAAGGTTGCCAGCAGCTGGCAGTGCCCAGGCTGAAGACATTTGAAACTGCAACTCCACTTTGTGCATCGTCCAATCCACTCATCTGTTCTTACGGATCTGGAGACATGTTTTTTTTTTTTAAAGATTATTTATGCATACAAGCTGGGGTGTAGGCCAGAGGTGTGGGTGAGGTGTGGTGAGAGGATTCACTAGAGACAGAGTGGGGAGCAGAACAGGCGGATCTACTGAAGTACGCTACTGAGGGGAGCAGCGGGCGAGGCTGGAGAGGTCTGCTGCACCATGTGGGAATCTGCCTGGCTGGGTATTGAACTCGTGCTGCAGTGGCTCTGAGTAGCTTGTGCCACCAGGGAGGCCCAAGACCTGGGTTTGTGAGAGGTGAGGTGACTTGTCCTGATAAAGCCCATATCTTTTCTCCTATTCATATTGCAGCTTGTCTGAAATGACTATCTATTGATTAAGTGTAAGGCATTATTGAAAATGAACTTAGCGCATTCACAGTTCATCTTGGATTTGGACAACGAGAACTTTTAAGTTGGATCCAGAATAATATGATTTTCTGCTTCTTCTCCTGGCCGGTGCCATGCAGTGTCCTCCTCACCTTGGTCTGGAGTCTCTGTTTTTATTATGTGCAGTTGTAGGTTTATTTTGGTCCTAATCATATTACACTGACATCTAGTTAGGAGTGCTACTCCACATGAGGAATCCTAAATTTCACATAAGCATTGTTTTGACTACAAATAAGACAAAGTTTATCTGTCAGGGGAGGAAACACGTTTACTGTATGGGGTTGACAATGTCTGATAATTGTCTCAAGTTCTTTAATTCCAACTTAGGGCGAGTGCTTGTTTCTAGACAGTTGCGACAGCCTGAAGATTTCGCCTTCCACCCTTTGTTTCATTTCTTCCTTCAGCAGAAGGCCTGGTGTCGTTCTGCATTTGGTACTATCAGTCTCTGCCTGCCCGCCTTAATTGGACAGAAGTTCTGTTAGGCAAGTGATCAGTCATATCATGACTCACTTTCCTTTTGCTATGCAGTCATTCTAGGTAGCTGTGTCTTGCATCATTTTGATATCAGAAAGGTCTTCTTGAGCCACTTTGTGAGATTTCAGGTAGGTGGTGAAGTAAGTAATGGCATAATAAATATAGACTTATTTGATGAATTTCATCCTAAGTTTTCACTCTAATACGACTTGACCCTGGGGATTGGAAATTAATGCCAAACCACTCACTCCCATTCACCATGTAGGCTGCCACTCACTGTTACTCTTTCATTGGATGAAAACAAGGGAGGGAAGAGTGCAAGGGACTATGGTGATGGTTCATGGGTGAATTGGTGGTGGGAATTTTACTGGGACTACGCCTGAGAGGAGAAAGTAAATATTGTACAAAAATGAACAATGATATAAAATATACATAAATAAATTTAAATAAGCAAAAAAGAAATAGGAGGTTCATGTGTTACCACATTCCTCACTACATGTTAACTATTTTGTGGAACAATAAGTAATTTTTTTCCTTGTTCCCTATGTGTTTTTGTTAATGAAACAGGAGATACTCTAGCCCTATGCCAGCTCTGCTACTTACTTACTTCATATCCCTACACATAGTACTTCACCTTTTAAAGACTCAGTTTTATCATCTAAGCAATGGGACTTAAGGTTTTCCCTATTCATAAAGTTGCCACATAGGTGAGAGAATATATAAAGCATTTACACAAAGTCTAAAACCTGGTGAATGCTGACTTAAGTGTTGCCTAGCAGTACTCCTATTTAGTCTAAGGCAGTAGGGAGTACAGGGCTTGAGTAGATAGGAAGAGGGTAGCTTTTGAGGTCAGATAGACTTGGGTTCAGGGCTTGGTCTTTAGCCTACAGCATTGACCACAGAGGTTGGGCTTGTAGACCAGGTGATCCTTTCCTCTTGACTATGCTTTTTTTTTTTTTCTTCTAAGATTTATTTATTTTTCCATACAAACTGGGGTGCAGGCCAGAGGTGTGGGGCGGTGAGAGGGTTCATCAGAGACAGAGTGGGGAGCAGAACAGGCAGATTGACTGAAATACACTGCTAAGGGGAGCAGCAAGCCAGGCAGGAGAGGTCTGCTGCACCATGTGGGAATATCCCTGGCTGGGCATTGAAGTCGTGCCGTAGCTGCCGACAGCTCCACAGCGCTGTGCTTAACCTGTTCCGCCACCAGGGAGGCCCCTTGAATATGCTTTTTATATAAAAGGCCCGTATAACCAAACATTCTGGGTTGACTGGTGACGTTATTTTTAATGTTGGTCAGTAGCTCCGAAATACTGATAGGAGCCAGGTCAGGAAAATTTTGGCCTGGGCCAGGTTGACTTTTCTGTTGTTGCTCACACCCTTACTTTAAGCGGCATCCCTAGTGACTCATAAATGAGACACTCAGGGAATTTGCTTCCTGGACCTTTTTGGTTTAAGTCATTAGTAGGAGATGATGATAGCATATTAAATCATGTTAACCTTGTAAGTTCTTCCTCTTTGCAAAATGGAGAATTGGCAGTTGATGACTCTGTATTCTTTTATCTTCATAGACTGATGCAAGGTATGTAACTGCTAGGATCAGACCAGAAAGTAAAAGTGATGGGGAAAAAGAATGGGATTTTGTCAGTGTCACAGAAGGAGCATAATTTCTAGCTGCTAATTTCTGTTGAAAACCATAAAATTGGCTTTCCAATTTTCAATGACGCATAGTCCCCAGAAGAAACTATATTATATGTGCACATGAAACTGAAATTGTATTTCGAAGAAAATATTCCTGAAGTTTAAAAAAAAAAAAGCCTTCTTGTCTAAATAAAGGGGTGGGGTGGGGCTTGAGTCAAAAACTGAGAAATATATGCAAATATATACCTTCTTTCTTTGGGAATATGAAATATTTATTGTTGTTGAGTTGTATGCCTCCCAAAGGTTATGTTCATTAATTATCCCTTCTGAACAGAAATGGAATATGTCTGTGTCCCTGCTTCTTGGGAGAAACTGCAGTTTCTCCCTGAAGTTTGTTGAAGGCACAAGAGCTGAGTAACATTTATGTACACACCCAAGCACACAAACTACCTTAAGTGGTTAGAAATGTTAAGCCACACAACATCTCTCTTCAATGCACAGGGAATGCAGAATTGGGAATAGCTCTTATTTCCACCCTTTTGTTGACAGTGGAACAACACATTTCTTTGAAAAAGAAATTGTGTGGCTACAGAGCAGGGACCCAAGGAGATGAATGTGTTAGCATGTGACTGAGGGGTACCCTGTAATTCCCGAGCTTGCATGTGCTGAAGGGGACTGGCCAATTGCATGCACAAAGGCAACATAGACTCAAATGTGAAAGAACTGAACAGAACTAGTGCTCATAGGAGAGAGGAGAAGGTTATTTCTAATCAGAATTTTCACAGTAAACACCCCAAGTTACCAATTCCATTGTGGGTAAATGCCCAGCTAAACAGGGTCCACTTGAAGCAAGGTCACTGAGGCCCAAAAGCTTGCCACAAGTCTAAGGTACCTTCTGGTGGGAGTAAAAGTGGGGTTCTGAAGCAGGTCCCAGAAACCTGGGACAAAAAGAGATAACACGTCAATATAACAGCTGTCATTGTCATCCTCCCCACGTGCCTCTCATCCGTGAGTCTCTTCAGAGTATGTCTCATTCTGTGTCACCTTCCCAGCAGTACCAGCGTGCAAATAAGGCTACAGGAACAAGAGGTCTCCTTTCCCCCTTTAGCCCAGCTGCCTGCCAGGTCATATAGCTTCACCCGGACGCTCCGCTCTGCCCCTTCATTAAGTGGCACCTCCCCCTTTCATGGAGGTGTTATAAATAGAAAAATGACCGTACATTAAGTGGAAAATGGAGCATCAAGTTGAAGATATAAAAGACTCAGTATTTATTAGTAGCTTTTAAAAAAAAGTGCATGAATCTAGCTATGTTAGAAGTTGTACTTCTAGTAGTAAGTTTGTGGGAGTGGACCTGGGTGAATAACCTGCTATTCAGAACCTTCCTTCTTGTCTATAAAGTGGGTTAGAAGTTGTGAAGAGTAAGATGAGGAGTACAAGGTGAAGAGTAAGACTGTCCCTGGCACACAGCAGACATTCCTCTAATGGCAGTTGTTATTTGCATAGAAAATGCTTGAAATAATGTTCCCTGAGGTTATTTCAGTGGAGGTGGTGAATGGTGATGGAATTGAATTTCAATTTGTGCCACCACTATGTTATACTTCTGTTACCTGGAAAATAAAATGAGAAAGATAAAAAAATTCTGAGGCGGGTAAATATGCCAGGTGATCCCCATGACTTTCTTTTCACTCTACTGCATTGTTTTGTTTGAGACCTTTTTAATTTTGTATGCAGTTGTTTAATTTTTAAGAGGCATGTGTATTTAACTTCTTACATGCTTTGTCCTCAGTCCAGGGTGAAGGATAACATTAGAGGGATACCCTGGTGGCTTGGTTGGAAAGAAGGGGAGAATATTCCACTTAAAGCCCTCAACTTCTGTTTTACTGTCATTCCTTTGTCCCTTATGTAAATTGACAGTGATGTCTAGGGCTTTGAATTTACTACTCCTAAAGTTTTAAGGGAAAGATGATCATAAGAATAGCATTTTGGTTGCCCTGTTGGTCACATCCCACCCTTGTCTTTGTTCCTTGTGGCTGAATTTCTCATATCTGTGTAGTGGTTTGAAGGAAGGCAAAAAATGGCCCAGATGGGATGTGGGGCCTTGGAATAGGGCTAGTTGTGTCTCTTACGGAGACTGCAGTGGTTGACACTAGGCCCCCCTGACAAAGGCTGGTGAGATGCTCAAAGATAAAGAAAGTGTGGTATCTGAGTAACTGACATCACAGCTCGTCTATTTTAGGGGAAAGATAATAAGAACCAGAATTTCAGTATACCCCATTAAAATATTATTTCCCCCTGGGTTTGGGAAACTGTACAGTTGGCTGGTTTCTCTCTTCCCTTAAAGAGCTGCTTTTCAAATAAGGTTTAGGTTGTGGTGTCTGCTTACCAAGTCCTGAGGGTCAGCTTGGGCAGTGTGTGGGCAGGTCTGTGTTGGACGGTAGCAGCCACCCAGCCCTTTCCCACACATCCCTTCCTGCACACTCTTTGGCTTTCTGCATTTACCTGTTTCTACTGAGCTTGGAGGTGAAAACCTTTTTTCCAGGAGTTGCTTTTCTGCAGGGATGGATATTTTGTGTCTTTAAAATAGAATTTCTTTTTTAGAAGCAAATCCATGACTTGCTAACCCCTGAGGCTTTCTAAGAATGTTCTTCTGTTTGGCAGGTTGCCTTGCTGGTTTATTCTGCCTTTTTTTGTTGTTGTTGTTGTTTTTTTTTTCCCTGCAGCTGACATTTTCAGGACAGAATGACTCCCAAGCGTCAATTTTAGAGTTCAAAAGCCAGAGAAGAAAATTGCATCTTCTTCCTCTGATGTGCAATTAACTTTGACTTTGACAAAGATTCGCTCACCCCGCTGGGATGTGCGGGAATGTTGTGAGGATTTGGAAGCTGCTAATGAAATGAATGGTCTGCTCTGAAATTGCTTTCACACACCAGCTCCCTCCCAGCTCTTCCCAAGCCATAGATCCCTGATCTGGGATAAGCTCTCAAACAATGCATAGTTGCAATACTAAGTATTGTCTACTTTAAATATACCAAGTGTTTCTCAGAAGCAGAAGTTGTTAAGGTACATTGCTGTGCAGCTGTTTCAATAGAGCCCTCAAGTAAGTCAACAAGTGGAAACAAATAGAGTGAACAAGCTAAACTGGGCAATTGCAATTAAGTTGTGGCAGATCCAGTGTTCAGCTGATTTGTGGTTTAACAATCTCAAAGAGGCATGGACAAGATAGTGTTGTCTGGTTCTTACTCAACTGTGAAGTCTTAGAATGAACACTTTGGGTATACCTGCCTCCCCCACACCTCATCCTGACATCTGATTGATAAGAGAAAGACATTAGAGAGTTCTACTTTGATACTAGTGAACAGTTGCAACATCTTAGGTGATTCTTGAGGGGCTTTATTGGCATCTAGCAGCTTTAGAGGAGGGTACTATGCTAAGTATATTACATACACTACTTATTTTCTCTCTCAGGAATCCCATGAGGTATGAAGTATGTCTCCTTTTTATGGATGAGAAAACTGTGACTTAGAGCATGTTGTAGGGTTGGAACTCATACCTATGTCTGTATGATTTTGAAGCTTTCTGTAAACTGTAAATCTGCAGCACTGTAAATTTGGAATACGTATTAGTTTTAAGCTTGTTTCTCCTAGATACAGCTTTGTATATATGTGTGTTTATATAGCAAGAGTAGTAAGACTGACTTTTGAAGAAAGAACTGACATGTCCATGGCATAGTGGGAGGATCCTAGTAATCGATGTATCAAATGGTTAAACAGAAAATAAAACAGTAAAGAAAGAGAAATAATCAGCTTAATCGTGTGGCCATGCATGGAACACAGCTCCCATACTTGAAATTTACTTATTCTTCTTTTTAAAAGATTTATTTATTTATGCATACAAGCTGGGGTATAGGCCAGAGGTGTGAGATGTGAGAGGACTCACCAGAGACAAGAGTGGGGAGTAGAACAGGCAGATCAATTGAAATGTACTGCTGAGGGAGTAGTGGGCGAGGCAGGAGAGGTCTGCTGTACCATGTGGGAAGCTCCCTGGCCAGGGATTGAAATCGTGCTGCTGTGGCTCTGGGTAGCTTCATAGTGCTGAGACTTAACCCGTTGCACCACCAGGGAGGCCCAAAGTTTACTTATTCTTAAGCACACACGTGGAACATTTATGAAAAGTCACCATGTCCACCCTTCAGTAAACTGTAAAGAGGTGGTGTCATGCAGAGTCCATTTTAAAAAGTTAAAACCAGTTAAGCTGCAAATTTAAGACAAAAAGGTAAGTGTACTTTGCAGTATTCCATGAATGTGAGGTGCTCTTTGTTTCCTGTGTTGAGTATACAGACCCCAGCGGGGAGGAACTTGCAAGAAGCAGAGCAGCAGAGCAGCCTGTCTGCTGTGGAGCAGCCCAGGGTCATGGAGACTAGATGCTGCTCCTGTTTCCTTTGGTAGGTCTGGAATGGAGGTTGGTTTGACATGAAAACTGCTTTCCAGATAGGCATTTTGTAAACATAAATCCTTACCTTCCACTCTCTTAGGAGGGAGAGCCCTTATAGCCACCAGGGACTCCTTGTTTATGGGAATTTTGTGCTATTCCAGCATTCCTGTACCCTGGTAACATAGCCTTTTCAGTGCTGGGAAATTAAAATGGCTTGTTGCTCCATAAATTAAACCATGGGCTTTCAAAAAGATGTGAATAGCAGCTTTGTAAATGGAGAATTTTATACTCCAATTTCTTCTGTTAATATAACAATTTCCATTCTGAGAGGTGCAAGGACAGGGCATAGGACAGAAGACTCCAGGCTCTACAGCCAGAGAGAGCTATGTTTCCTGGAACAGAAGCCAGTTGCTTTTCTTCTCTGGTCCTTAGTCTGGACCTTCAGACATCTGCCTTGCAGTAGGCTCACAGGAATAGATAAAGTCGCAAATTTTAGGCAGCTCTGTGCCTGGCACATGGTGTCAGTAAATGATTGCCATTACCATCTTTTACAGAGTCTCTAATTCAGACTTCTAGCTTTAACATTTGGAATCAGTTGGCTTTCATCCATCTATCCGTACATACATACTTGCTTTTATTGATTCATCCTTACAGGTACTTCAGAAACTGGCTGTAGTTAAAAGTTCAAGTTGGTTTCTACTGTCCGTGATGCAGAGTGGAGCTTAGAATGCAGGCATTTTAAATTGCACAGGACCTTCTTCCCTTCATTTTGCACTTGAAGGCGAAAAAAGACCCACAGAATTCTAGTGATTGTCCTCCAGTCAGAAAGCTAGCTAGGCCAAGAATCAAGCTGTTACAGTTGTCACCACAGTCACTGCCATAGTGTCTGTCTACGCCAATTCATGTCACAGCATCTTTGAGAATGCTACTGCTGTTCCAGTATTATGCATACAGAACCCATGGCTTGGGAAATTAAGGTGCTGGCTCGAGGTCACATGCTCCTGCCTTGCTCTTTCTGGCTGTGGATCTGCCCTCTTAGCCAGACCCCACACTGCTTCTTTGGTAAGTTTAATCCGCTTATTAAAATTAAGTTGCTAAAGCCAGCCCTGTGTCCTCAGGTGAAGGATCTTGCAAAATGCAAGGATGATGTGTCCTATGTTCTCGGGTCTCCCTGAAATACATACCAGTCTCTAAAAGATGATTTAAAACCAGCATGGGATTGATTTGTGCATATAGATTTATGTAGGTTGGTTCTACTAGAATTTATTGAATACAGCCCCATGTTCACTTCTGAAATAGGGGCATTCACTAGGTCCTGGGGACCTGCCTCCCTGTCCTCTTTTCCCAGTCATATTTTCTCAGACCATTGGCACAACCATAGTTGAAGTTATTACAATTTCGTTTCCGTAGTTATGTTAGAATTTAGTTTGATCTTTCTGTCAGGTATCAGAAACTGCAATTTCTCTTCTTCCCATTTTTGACTTTCCTGTAATTTTAGTCCTTTATATTATACTTGCAGTAACAGAGTGACAGATATATTGCAGAAAATGGGATGTTTGCTTAGATCTGTGGGCTATTTTGTGTGCAAGGACCCCTAGAGGAACATAAGCGATGAGGAGATGAAGTCCTAGCAAGGAGGTGTCCCCACATACGCACATGTAGAGCTGAGGCATGCTGGAATCCATCCTTGTCTGTCAGTGCCACATCCCACCCCTGCCTATAGCTCAGACCTTTGTCATTGTCTCTCCCCTGTCATCCTGCTGAGGCAATCTGATGGTGTCCATTTGTCAGAGCTCTTTGTGGTATATAGTGTTGGATCCATAACTCTGCTACCATCGCAGCAGCAGAAGAAGCTAAGAGAGGAGCAAACTAAAGACTGTAGTCTTGCACCAATGACAAGTAGGGCATGCTGGGTGGTTTGGGAGTAGACAGTAATGTGGTTGACCATGTAGCTTTTTTCCTTATGTAACTGTTAGACTCAGCCTGATGGGCAAGGTATTTAAGGAAAGAAGTCTGTATCTATTTTCTTTTTGATGATTATGAAAACATCAGTGCATTTCCGTTAGACAAAACACATGCACACATGTAGCCGCTGTTTGCTACACTGACTTTGGTATGCGCACCTGCTTCCCTGGGGCTCTGCTTCCCGAGTCCCCTGTTAGGCCCAGTGAAACCAAAACCAGAATCTAGTGCAGGCTCTGCTTTGGGGGGCCTGGCTGGTCACAGTGGTCCCTGTGGCCCTTTCCTCAGAGGGTCGAGAGGTTTTCTCTTTTGCTGGGCAGAATTTCTCGGAAATCTTAAAGGAAATCTTAATCCTGACTCCAAACAGAAGCAAAAGAAAAAAAAATAACTGCATACTTGTATTATCTGTCTCTTATCACTTTAGGTTGTTGGTCTGAGTAGATGTCTCCCAGACCCTGCCCAAATCAGGGATCACCTATAGTAGGTGTTCCAACTGATCATCTCTTTTAGTTGGAAAGTTTGGAAATGTTCTCTCTTTCTGTATGAGAGGCAATGGAGGGGTTACAGAAGCAAGCTCCTGTTTTGGGGGGAATTTGCCCTGTGTTCACATGGATAAGTCATAACTGAAAGATTAGGCCATAGAGAATTCTTACAACTTAAACATATGTGTGGGTGGTGTGTGTGCACATACACCAATGAGTAGTCTGTATGTAGGGCTGCCAGACTCTATGTATGTGTGTGTAGGTGTGTACCTGCAGCGTGCACACTCTCACACATGTACATATGTGCACATACAAATACACATATTTGATGCTAAAGACACATTTATCCATGAGTGTCCCTTTAATTCTTAGGAAAACCTCTAAGGAGAAAGTCTGTGGGCAAGATCTTGGAGGGTGGGTTGGATTTTGAACTTGGATGGAAGGAGACAGTGTCAGATGTTTGATGGTACAATTTGGAGTTTTCTTTGGATTCCCGGAGAGGCTTTTAGGTGGTGAATCATGATTATAAGCTAGATTTGGCCTCTAGGCGGTGTATGCTGGAGGTCAGTTTGGTCTCCCTCAGAGAGTGTTCTGCCTGGCTGAACTGGATTGGAGATAAAATGCCCGCTGCTTCAGCATCAGGAAACTACTGACCTATATTGTGGGTGCTAAAACAGACCTCCTTGAGGAAAGGCCCACCTGGCTTATCACTTGTTCCAAGGGTAGAGGTGTTTGACCAGAGCAGAAGAGTAACTGGACTCACATTCTGGAAATAGCAACATGTCTACCATAGGGAAAAATGACTTCACATTATTGGGGGAGTAATGGTAATACAATCCCAGAGACAACACATGCCTCAAGAACTTTGTAGGAAACCTCTTCTCTCTTATTCCCACAGCAAGAAAGGAAGATTCTGTCCAACAGATTTTATTGAAACCTGGAGTTTCTGGAGACCTACAGCTGAACACATATAGTAAGGTTAATTCTCAATTCCCTGGTTGTCTTTTAGATGGCGGTTCTTATCCACTGCCCACCTTTTTCTCAAAGGGAAAAATGTGTTTTTGATTATAAAAGCACAAGATGGATCATTGCTAAAATCATAAAAGTAGAAGAATAAGTTACTGCAAAACCCACTGCAACTATTCCTATTTTATAGATTTCCTCCTAGTCATCTTCTCTGTGCATATTTGTATTTATAGTCTTGGCAGATTATTAAAATAACACATGTGGAAAATATAAAAAATATTTCAAAAATCATGTGCATATATTATTTCGGAGATAACTGCTAGTGTTTTAGGATATTTCCTTAAAGTTTTTCTTCTTTATAGATGGATATATGTGTACATTTTTCTTTAGTAAAATTAGGATATTTCAAGCATGTATTTAAGATATCACATTTAACTTTCTAATTTAATTTCCAATTAATATGGATAGTGCTATGTTATATTATTATTTCAACCTGTGTAAGTGTAATTTAAAGTGACATGCAATTTGTTAAGTGGATATGTAAAAGTTTACGCAATCATTTACTGTGTTTGTGGTCATGGGAAATTATCTTGATGCTGTGGTAACCTGCAAAGACACTACCTTAGAAGGCACAGAAAAAAAAGCCTCCCAGAATGAACCAAAGGCTTGAATCATTCTGTTCATTAAGTCATTTTAAACACATGATAAGAAGCAAGGGGAAGGGAACAAATTCACCATGCTCAGGCCCATCGGGACAGACAGATTGCACTGCTGGTGTCTTGGCTTGGGAAGTATCCATATAGCTTATCTCTGTACCACACATCCTTTCATTCTGATGTTGTTCTGAGAATGAAGGAATTTGGGGTACAGATGATGCCTGGAGCTCATACTCAATTGTTTTGTTGGAGATATGCAAGGGCAAGCATCCCTGGTCACTAGTATCTGTTACCAAAGCCCCTCTTGAACATCAAGTGCTTTTCCTTATCTGTTTCAGCGGACAGTTTGGGCCAGAGCGAGTATCAACAGTGGCTAATTCTGTGTGCTTATGGGCAACCGCATGGTTCTTTCATCCCTTCCTATGTTCAGACCTATGCTGCTTCCTTTCTGTATAGCTGACATGTCTCACAAGCTGCATGCTTGTTTACTCTCTGTGCTTCATATGTCTTATAACTTCCATCTATCCATTTGCTTTCTTGTTCTCTGTAGTAGAAGTGAAGGTTATTAAGTGCCATAGCCAGCACACACTGTACTGCTTGTTTCCAGTTTTTCATGAATAAAAGCAATACTTGGGAGACCTTTGTATGTAAAGCTTTTTCAGAATGACAGGATAGATTATCAAAAGTGGAATTACAGGGACTGAAGAACATTTTCAGACTTTTAACACATGCTGTCTCACGATTGGAGATGCAGGAGAGCTCTCTCATCCCATCCTTAGTCTCTGCCTCTCTTGGTTTTTCTTTAGTTTTACTTAATTTCTTTTGAAAGAAGTGGTTTACTTGCTCAGTCCCTTGGCTCTTACTCTTACCCCACAGTCTTAGATGGTTTTTGTCGTGATTAGGTTCAGCCAGAATAGTAGATGATGTGAGATAAGTTTACAAGGATAGTTTTAATAGGCGTAGTTCTATGAAATTCAAGTCTGATGTCTGATCTTCTCTACTCCAGGGATTTATTGGTCTTGGATTCCAGTTCACACTTTATCAGTGCACCCTTTTTACCTTATGGTATTGAGGAGGCTCCTAAGTGTCTCGAATACTTTCTCTTGTTAAAACAATTTTCGTCCTGTTAGGTCTAAAGTACATGAGCCTTTTCTTTGTTTTTACCAATCTAATACCATCGCCATCCTTTTATCAGTAGTTTAAGGATAATATAATGGCCATTGCATGTTGAGTACTCATGAACTTCTGCCCCATTAGCCTTCATTCTTAGAAAATCACTGCAAAGTATTGTTACCATCAAATATTCCACATTAGCTATAACAGAAGTTGTCCACAGCCTCAAACCTAGAAGTGGTAGATCAGAAATCACTTATGTCAGATGAAGAAATTATTTCCAGGTTGTGGAGTGGAAAGACATGTGCGTGTTCAGAGACATGTACTTAGAGAGGAGCAAATTCTATTTCTGGTGTGTGTGCTTGAGGTCCCTTAGGATGTCTTTCCTCCTTGATTTAGGATTTGGAATTTTGGTGGGATTTCTATATCCACAGGGTTGAATGTGCACTTTCTAGGAGGCAAAAAGAGTTTGACTGAACCTGTAAGTTATAAGGTTAAATTCTACCCTCACCCCCTTCTGTGTGGGGAAAAATGTCCTTATTTGACAGACTTAGGACTTTTGGAAACCAATAAACCTAGGACTGATCATCACTCTGAAAAATTGTAAAAATTCCAAGAATAAATGGAATGTGTTAGAAGAAAATCTGAAGGAAGGTATATCTGATTTGATTTATTTTAGAGCTTGAGTGCTTTATAGCCTGCTGATTATCATAATAAAACATCTTTATTCAGGGGAACATAAAATGACAATAGACTTTAAAGTACTGTACCCTTGTAGCTTACATCTCTCTGGTAGGGGTAAATTGTGGTAATTCAGTTGAGTTTTGCAAAGAGAGTATAGCAGTGAAATCTAAATTTCAAGGCTACCCTCGAAGCAGAAGTCATAGCTTACCTGCAGGGAAAGATTTGATGACTTCTTACTGCTTACTCCCTGCTCCCCACTCTCCTAGCCCTCTGCTTCCCAAGTCAAATTATAAAGGCAGTGCTGATTGGAGACACAGGCACACTTTTCTGGAAGCATTTTTGTTTTATATTTGTAAGATATTTGGTGTGGGGGAGAGTTGTCCTGTTAAATGATATATGTGCGAAGACTGGGTGGTGGGAAAGACTGGTACCTTGACCTACTGCTGTGCTTTGAAGGGTCCTTATGGTGGTAATAGTGGAATTTTTACCAAATCCATTGCTGAGTGGGCCCAGGTCTGGAAGATGACGGCCCATGTGATGGGGTGATACTACACCTTCAGTGCCGGGAGGATGCTCAAGAGATTAGCTATCTGTAGTCAGTTTCAGACAAGGACCTGGCACAAGATTTGATTAGTGTTGGCCTCACCATGAAGGGCATGAACTGGGTGAACACACGTTTGTCTTTCAAATATCTCAACACTAGGGTAAGTAGGCACTGATGGAGCTGTAGGGAAGGAGTTCCAGTGCCTAATGAGTGGTAACCCTCAGGGTTTATGACTTTGGTTGGTCAGTCAGACACAGGAGCATCTACTGGCTGTGCAGCATTCTTGGGAGGTTTTCTTTTTTTTAAAAGATTAATTTATTTATGCATGTAAGCTGGGTGTAGGACAGAGGTGTGTGGGGGTGAAAGGATTCACCAGAGACAGAGTGGGGAGCAGAACAGGCAGATCTACTGAAGTACACTGCTGAGGGGAGCAATGGGCAAGGCAGGAGAGGTCTTCTGCACCATGTGGGAAGCTCCCTAACCTGGGTATTGAACTCATGCTGCAGTGGCTCTGGATAGTTTCATAGTGCTGGCTTAACCCGTTGTGCCACCAGGGAGGCCCAATGGGAGGTTTTTAAAAAGGTGAAAATGGGCTCCCTGCTGTCCATTGGACCATCATTGGCTTTTTTTAGCCAACAGATGTTACAGTCAGCTTTTCACTTCATAACCTTTTAGATCAGGGGTGGATTGCATGTATTACTGTGATCCCAGTGTCTATACCATATAGTCAAAAGTGGATGGGGGTTGTGCCATCGAGGTTTGTGTATTACACTCTGACACTCACACCAGGACAAAATCACCTAACAACGCATTTCTCAGAATGTGTCCCTGCTGTTAAGCTACTGGTAATTACTAAAGAGCTATTTTGTGTCAGACCCTACAATGTGGTAGGCACTGGAGTCTAAAAAGCGATCAAGTGTGTATTTTGAATTTACTACACCTCCAGCTGTTCTTTGTGCTTCCATATCTGAATACTGTTCCTTACACTCAGTCCAGATGAACTCATCATTGTGTCCTGGCTTTCCATGGGACTTAAAAAATAAAAAAGCAATTAAAAAATGAGTAAATGTTCCAGTCTTCAAGAGTCCTCCATAAAATTGGGGTTGGCAAACCTCAGAACCAATCACTATAAAAAGAGTGACATGTGTAAGGCTTTATGGCAGTGGAGGCGTCACACCCACCCTGGCCTTAGGGTGGGATAGGTTATCACAAGAGGTTTTCTGAAGAGAGTGAGGAAAGGAACATTCACCCTGGCCAGGCTCCTTGGGACCTTGGCGGGTGGTGCTGAGGGCGGGAGACATTTCAGACAAATGGTGGTAGGTGAAAAAAATGCATGTACAAGGCTGGGAACCACACTTAGGAGCTCCAGGGTGTTCAGTGTTTTGGGGGCACTAGGAGGGAGCAGACTGGAAAGATAAGTACGTGCCAAAATGTGCGGGGTATGAGGGTGGAGGATGGGGGGATCATGGGCTTTGTGCTTAGGGGCAGCAGTTTGGATTTGCTCCTGAAGTGTTTAAGGCAGTGGATTCGCAGGGTCAGAATGGAGATGTAGTTAGAAAGACAGAAATCAATATACTTGTGGGGAAATCATTGAGATGCTCAGGGGGTAACAGTACCATGTAGATTTCTATATCCCTGATGGAATTGGGGTGAGGGTGGGCTAGGGATTTGACACTCTTTTCCTAATCTTTTAAATGTGGCAACTCAACTCTGCTGTCCCATGAAGGTCTGCTGTGGTCACTGTTGACGACGGAACATAGATGGACGCTGTACCTACCCAGTGGAGGGAGCTTCACATGCTTTAGGAACCAGGCCATGAGCTTATGTTATCAGAATTAAAAGACTGACTCAGTTTTAGGCCTGGGTTTGCTGACATGACTTGCTGGTGCTTTCCTGGTGCTGGGGATGAGGGAGTAGTAGTGAGTAGTGGGAAGAGGGTGTACAGATAAATCAAGAGTTGCCCAGAGCTAATGACTTTTAGAGCTGGTACATGAAGAGTTGGTTCTGAGGTTTTTTTGAATGAACTCTTGTCTGTTTAAAAATTCCCACAATAACATTTGCAAGTGGGGAGACTAACAACGTCACTGGAGTACATGAGAATGTGTGAGACTGAACATCAGTCAGTATGTCCCATCCAGTGCTGTGCTTGGAAGTATTGACTGCTGCTACCATTGGCTGCTGGCATGGCTGAATTTCACCCTTCCTTCCCCACTCTGTTATTTCGTTTTTGAGACTTTCTTGGCTCTTTCTCCTATTTCTGGTCTGGAATTTGCTCCTTGGATTGTGGACAGTCTGGCTTTTCTGGTTTTAACCCTGGATGGTGCTTGAGGACACAGCTGTATCTTTTCTTTTTCTGACTTCATCTTGCCCGGGGAATCAGCCCGGGGTCCACCTACTTTATCTGCCCAGGTACCCTTTGTGTATTGTGTATGTTGGGGTAGGGAAAGAGTTGAGATGGGAAGAGAGTGAGGCAAAGATAGCACAACTGATAGTATTTCCCTTTATACAGTGGATGTCTTCTTGAAATATTTTGTAAAAGTTAGATTTTTATTGTGTGATATTTGTGTGTATGTATGTATATAATGGTAATGTACCATTATGTCATTGTATATGTGTATGCATGTATGCACTGTATATATGTATGTATATATAAAATTGCAATGTACTATTATATACATACATACACACAAATATGACACAATGAAAATCTAACTTTTTAAAAAAAAGATTTATTTATTTATGCATACAAGCTGGGGTACAGGCCAGAGGCATGGGGCAGCGAGAGTGTTCACCAGAGACAGAGTGGGGAGCAGAACAGGCAGAGGGACAGAAATACACTGCTGAGGGGAGCAGCGGGCGAGGCAGGAGAGGTCTGCAGCACCATGTGGGAATCTCTCCTGCTGGGCGTCGAACTCGCGTCATCGCTGCCGACAGCTCCACAGCGCAGTGCTTAACTGCTGTGCCACCAGGGAGGCCCTGAAAATCTAACTTTTACAAAATATTTCAAGAAAACATCCACTGTATAAAGGGGGATACTATCACGTTATTATGTTGTTATATCTTTAAGGATATTTCCTTTTTGTATTAAGCCTCAACAATGTTCTTATATCTTCAGGGATATTTATTTCCTTTTTTCATAGAACTTCAATTATCAGTTCCTTGACTTCTGGGTGCCCCAGATGCTTTTCTAAGTCACAGATTATTTTTTGTATATATGTATGTATACACAATTTGGTTAATATGCTAGTTGAAAAGACTATTTAAAGGAACTCTGGCGATTCTTTTCATGAGAAGCAAAGTTTATTTAGGACTTGTTGAATCCAAGATGCGGTGGTTAGGCCTAGTCTTGTCCCTGATTTATCTCTAAGACATTCTTTTACAATAAATGTCATCTCTGTTTTTACCTTTCCATTATTATACACCTAGCCTATGCTAGGATTCTTCTGATTAGAAACAAAAGAAAACCAGCTTCATAGTGGTTTAGACAATAATGGAAATTTAGTGGTCATTGTGAGTGAGAAATCCAGCCATGGGATGATGTGCCTCACGCATGATTTGATCCGGAGACTCTTGGTGTTAGGATCTACTTCATGTCTCTAGGACTCTCTGACTCTGTCCTGCTCTATACAGAGGCCTCACCCTCAAGCTGTCCTCCCCTCATGGAAGCAAAAATAGCCTCAGAAGTTCTAGGTTATATGAATGAGAGCTATGTCAATCACAAAAGAACCAGCAACTTTGAATCAGCATACAATCAGAGTTCTTGAAAGTTACTAAGGTTTGACCTCTTAAGGTCACGTGTTGCCTTAAACTACTAGCTGGAGCCAGGAGACTGGATTTTACCACTTGACTTGACCCCAGGACAAGCTAAAGCACTAAGGTGGTCTCTTCATAAGCACAAACACAAGCAGAGACTTTGTTAAGAGAAAATGAGTCCTGGGGAGAACATTGTAGGTGTCCACTATAGGGACAGAACTGGGATTTGAGCGTAATGTTCTTGCTAAAGTCCAGAGCCTTTAATCCGAATGCCACCTTCAAAATTGCTATCTGAAGGCAGTGTTTAATAACCTCTATCAGTGTTGTTTCTTAGGAAAGAGTGGCCTTTGTCATTTGTATGTTACTAAGAGTATGACTTTGCCCACCTCATCTAATTGTTGATAAACTCAATGTGCTCAACTCTCAAGAATGGATTGCATTATGTGAATTCATCCTATAGTTACTGAGTGCCTATTATACTAGACCCTATGTTCAGGGACTCGAGGTATAATTACATGCCCATATGGGCTCATTAACTCATGGGAGAGATAGGCATTAGTTAAATGTTGAGACAGATGTATAATGGAGCTCTGACACATGCCTCGCCCGAGCACATAGTTACTATAATAAATGAAAAAAAGGATCACACAAATACATAATTTTAAGCTGTAGCCAGTGCTACTATGGGAAGCCACGGGGACGTCTATGGGAAGGATTGAATGAAGAGAACCCAGAATGAGGTCTTAGGAACATCCACATGTAGATCCCACAGCTGGTGTGAAAGACAGTGTGAGCTTTGGGGTCCCTTCTGGTCCTACAGGGCTGTGATGTCCTTCTGACCCCTAAGTGTTCAGTTAATGAGGGTTCGTATTAGGCCCCTTTATGTACTTTCTCAATCAGAGAGCCATATCAGGATTTACCTAGAGTGCTGTGTTGGTAATCATTTGTGTTTTTAGAGCAAGTTAATATCCGTTTGAACCTTTCCTTTATGTTAATTAATCCAGATTACAAATTGTTAAAAAATAATGTTCCTTAATGAATGGCTGAAGATGTGTGTGCACACACACATGCAAATATTATCCAACCCCAAGAAAGGAGAAAATCCTGCCATTTGTGATGTGAATGAAACTTGAAGGCATTATGCTAAGTAAAATAAGTCAGACAGAGAAAGAAAAATGTTGTACGATCTCACACTTGGAATCTAAAAAAAAGCTGACTCAGGAGTAGAGAGTAGATTGATGGGGTGGGAGGTGGTAGTGGAGCAAATGGGGGGATGTTAGTCAAAGAATATAAATTTTCAGTTAAAAGATGAATAAATTTTGGAGATCTAATATATAGCATGGTGATTACAATTAATAGTACTGTGTTACATACTTGAAAGGTGAAAAAATAAATGTCTCTTGTTTCTCCAAATCTTTTAACAGTGTTGTAGAAGGTGGTTTCCTGTAACAGGTGTGCACTGGGTGTCCCAAGCCCAGCTGGTGGCCTCTTCCCTAGTCCTCTCTCCCTCATCTAACTCCTGGTGTTCCTTCCTCTGAACCCCAATCCTGTGGTCTCTGCTGCCCATGGGGCATCTATATCCTTGGCCATCTTTTCATGGGTCTTTTAAAAGATCGTAAGCAGTGATAACTGGAAAGGAAGTCATGGGCTTTCTCTTGTATTCCTAGAACATTTTGTCACCACAGACACCTGGAAGAAAATCCCTCATGGTGTAGAGAGGAAGGTTCATGTATTTTCCTGAATTCATAGCTTTGCTAAGATTCTCAACCCCACTTTGCTTGGCACATTTTTCATTTCCTTGAACACCTGTTTTCTTATTCATAAGCCTGCAAGCCATCCTTTACTTTTTCTTCTCTCCTTCCACCCTCTAATCAGCTTTTCTTTAGGGGAGAAAACCCTCTCAAAAGCAAGTTGAAGTAGAGTTACTAAAAGAATGGTATGCTGTTGCCATAGTGGGTCGTAGTGGAAGTAGACAGAGGGTGGTGCAGTAACTTTTATTCTGGTTTTTCTTGTTGCCTATCATAGTGACAACACAGTCATTGCCTTCATAGTTCTGCCCCTGCGCTAAGTTGGTAGTGATTTGGGAATGACCTCAAGGAGCAGTTCACGCTGGGTCTTTCTTTTATTCTTATTTTTAAATTATTGGACGTGTATAAGAAAATTGAGGACTGAAAAACAGTACTTTTTTTGTTTGCTTCCATTAATTATTTCTTTTAATTATGATTAGGTTACTAGAAAAATGCATAATTTTGTGAAAGAAAAAAGAAAGAAGGAACAAAAAGGTGGGAAAGGTAGGCGACCAGGTTTGGAAATGTTTCTAATGAGGAAACTTCTTTTTATCCTGGTATTTACATAGTCTGTCTTATCCTTGTTTGTGTGTATGTAAATGTTGTGTCTTATACAAGTGTGTGTGACTGTAGATGTTGTATCTTATCTGTGTGTATGTGTGTTGGTGTGTAGATGTATTCTTTCCTGAGTTTTCTCGCAGGGTTCCAGCCATAGCAGAGCTGCAAATCTTTTGCAAATTTGCATCTCCCTTTTATGCTGAAGTAAATCGATAAGCAACAATTGCTCCCCGTTCTTGGACAAAGGCCTGGAATCCATAGCTCTCTGTGTGCCGTGGGGACACACAATCATTTCAGAGCCTTTTTGCAAGTCTGAGCTGGCTGGGGCTTTGTTCTGACTGGGCACTCACTAAATATCTGCATGGATACCTAGAATGTCAAGGATGAAGTCCAGGATGTTTGTGTTCTAGACTTATCCTGTCAGATCGATCTGCCCTTTCAACATGCTTTGGAAAGAGCCACCAGCGGATGGCTTGGCTTTCTCTGTGACTCCTAGATATTTGTATTTTGCTTCCTTTCTATATTCTTCTGGCTCTGTGAGGCAGTAGAGCCAGACATTGGGGTGGCATGGGGGGCTGGAATATTCTGAAAGACAGGAAACTCAATGAAGGAAGGGCAACCCTTGCTGCTCCTTGGGGGAAGAGCAGAACCTCTGATTGGAGTGTGGTTGGTCTGGCTGGCAGACAGTGTAGGTAGAGAGGCAGACAGTGACATCATTTTTGTCTCCTCTTGGCAAAGCCAGGCAGGTGAGCCAGGCTATGCCGATCTATACCTGAGATGGATTCCTGAAAAGGATTTTAAAAGTGTGGACAGAGATTTTTGTAGTGGTAGTTGGTTGGTTTTTCCCTTGATGCAACTGCAACCATTTGGATTCTTCCTTCTGCTTTTGCCATATTCATTTTGAGTATTTCAATTGTTTCTCTCGTAGTTATGAACTGGTGAGATGGTTTTGAAAGCAGCAGCAGAAAAGGAGGTGCTGTACCAGACTGACGTCTCAGGATACAGCCTTCCTAGCCTCACTTTGTGCTAAGGGTGCTCATTCTGTGCAGTCCCAAGGGCAGGCTAGAGGGCCCTCTGTGCATTCAAAGCCCATGGGAGCCTGAGTAGCTCATAGTGGCACTATGGCCACTCTGTGCAGAAAACAAAACCAGGTTATTCTCTGGGCAAAAGCTGCCAATGCAGTCCCTTAGAGCAGGGGTTGCTTTGAGAACTGGCAGCCACCTGGCTAATGAAGCGCAATGCCGAGGGCTTTATAGACCCAGGCAAGGAAGAGAACTAAATTCCTTGTGGTGATATGATGCACAGAGGCTGGGAGAAGATAGGCACCATTTCAGTTCATGAGCCCTTAATCTGTAATACTGCAGTTGGTTTACCAGCCCGGCAGGCAATCTGTGAACCTCTTCAGAACCTATGTAGAATCCAGGAAAAGGGCTGTATTAATCAAGGAAGAAAGAGGATGAAGAAGCAGTGTTGAGAAGATGGATCTGTTCGTTCATTAAAAAAAACTACCAGTCCTTGTGAGGGGATGAGTACTTGTTAATAAGCTCTTGATCCCCTAGAACCATATGCTTACTTTGAAGATATTGCTTTTTATATATATATATATATATATATATATATATATATATATATATATATATATATATATATATGTAAATTATATATTATAAATTATAAATCATATATTATATATATTATAATACATATATTATAATAAATTTGCCAGGTAGACTTTGCATTTCTGTTGCTCTTAGGAAGATACTAGGATCATGCAAGAAACTTGTAGGTGATCAGGCCCTTTTGTTCTGTGGGACGCCTTGTGCTGGATTTTCATGTCTCCCACTCCGGTGTTATCCCAGGATGACTTTATATGGATGTTTGAAAGGTCTGTGTCTTCACTTTTTAGAACTCACTGAAGTTAGTTTGCATCTTCATTGGAAGGACTTCAGTGTTCTGCAGACGGGAAGGCAGCCTGAGAAATTTCTGATCTTCATCCAGCTGTTACTGCCAGTCTGGTTGTGAAATGTGACAGGACCGTGGCCAGCTGTGTAATGTGGAAATGTGTTGCATTTGAATTCCTGTCTCCTACATTGTTTTGTGAATTAAGAGGGCAGTGATTAGGGGGTCTACATCCCGTTTTGAACTTGCCTAAAGATTTGTTGGTTTTGTACTAATCGTTAGACATTAGGCAAGGGACCAGTTACATGAGGCTGCAAACATACAGAGAACTTGCATTCTAGTTTGAGACCATGTTTGTGAAAGGATAATTTAAAGTATAAAGTAGGATATAGATGACAACTAGTCCTAAATATGTTCTTGAGGTCTGAACTCAGTGGAAGTAAGAAAATTGTTGTGCTGGATGTCTGTCCTCAGGGGAATTAGGTCTCCACCCTAAGTCTAGAAGAGCAGATGGGATTTGAACAACAGAGAGGGCAAGGAAAGAACATTTTAGGCAAGCTAATGACACACCTAAGTATGGAAGTAGGAATGCATGAGGTACATTGCAGGGGCTCTATACAAATTTTTGGAACGGTGAATTTTCATATGATCAAAGACAAAGGGGAAGATAAACTTGAAAGGTCAAAATGAGTATGTATCGTGATGCTTTGGATAACAAAAACCTGAATTAGCTTAATAAGGATAATGCAATGTCTCTGTAACGGGGGGAGAAGACCCATTTTTCACGTGGCAGATGTGCTTCTCTAGAGTCTGCTTTCCTCTCATTAGATGTTTTCGTGTTCACAAGATGAGTGGTTGCCAGCAGCAACCACAGCTACAGGCTTCTTTGTTCACAACCATAACCATCAAATAAAAGAGTGGAGCTTTCCTCTGACGGGTTAGTCTTTGCCATGCTGGCAGCCAGGGGAATGGCTTCTGCTCATCCCACAGTTAGTCAGAATGGGGATGAGACTGTATTGATTGACTTACGCTGTTCATGGTCAACCCCTGGAGCTCAGTTTGGGGCTGATACCACCCAATCCTGTGGCTGCTAGCTATGTAGAGATTTCCCAAAGGAAAAATCTGAATAGTAGAAAGGACTAGAAGGCTAGAGGAAGGGTTGATCACAAAAAAAGTCACTCTAGCCTTGAATTTTATGGACAGCTTAGAATCCTAGGCTAAATGATCTTGAGTAATTCTAGACTTTATTCTATACACAGATCTACCTACCCAAGTAGACCTTATCCTATACACAGATCTACCCAAGTGCTTGTCTTGGTCCTTGATGATAAAAATGTTTAACCTTGGTCTTAACCATAGTCAGTTCATGCCTGGAAAAGTTCTTTGGTGACCAGTTTTCCTTATGTATTTGTGATTTTGCCCTTACTAGGACTGCACATCCTTCTTCAGTTAACTGAAACATTTTGAGACCCTACAGAGTAGCAGACTTGAACACCGCTAGAGAACTACTTCTCCCTTTTCCAGTGGGGTTCCTGGAGAACCATGCCCCATTTACTTAAGATTCCTGTGTGGGAGGTGACTCAGTAGAGTCTTCTGTTTGTTCACATTAATATTAATCACAAATCAGGAAGAGCTGCTGAATTTCAGAGGAACCATTCAGAGGCAGGCTGCCCATTCATCCACTCATTTACTCAATAAATGAGTACCTATTACATGCCAGGAACTGTGCTGACCACTGGGGATGAGTCTATGTATGGCACATGGTCTCTCCTTTGAGCCCCCAGTCTGGTTGTAGAAGTCAGTAAATCCATAATTCTGGTTTTATATGGTGGATATCGTACGTAGCATGCTGTGGAAATTGAGAGAAAAGGCATTTCTTTTATTGACCTTAAAAAAAAAAACCAAAAAACCCAAAATGTTGTTTACCCACAAAAAGAGTTTATTTGGGAATCCTAGAGGAATTAAAATTCAGAGCAAGCAAGCTATAACAGAGGTCATAGACAAGTTCAGATGACAGGAATGTTATTTTATGGAGAAAAAGGAAGTTAGGAGGGATTGTTTTGAAGAGAAGTCCATTGTTAGAAAGCATGAGTTCAGGGTGATGATAATCTTTCATTAGCTAAGTTGCTGAGTAAGAAGAAATTTGCCTTTTGTAGTACTGGTGTCTCTCCTATTTGGAGCTTCTGTCAGTCTATATGTTGACTCGGAGTGGCAGGTAATGTATCATGCTTTCCTGGCCTGACTACGCTATTTAAAATAAAGTTTCCTTTATTTAGTTTCACATACTCAACTGGAGTGTAGCTGGTGATATTATCCAGCTCAACTAGGATGCTTAAAATGGGCTTAAAGGACAGAATCAGACAATAGGTAAGTGTTCAGAGGAAAGGGAATAGTGATGAATGAGTCAAATATACAGTGATGGAATATTCAGGAAGTCACAGGTGTTTTTCTGTGACTGGAGCTATAAATATTAAATAACTAGAATTGCAGATTCCTAATCTGCCCTCCATGATTCTGGTCAGTGGCTTGGGAATGTGGTCTGGGAGTCAGGTTTTAATCTCCATTTCCTGGGGTGGCTCTGATCAAGGTGTCTGACAGTGCTATGGAGTGTGGTCTGTGGACATGGGGCTGCAAATGCAGGCTGGGGCAGGAGAACAGGAACCAGCGAGCGTGAGCAGAGGGGTGGTCTGATGACGGAGGAGAGTTTGTAGGTGTGAGTGGTGAATAGGACTCTGCAGAACTTACTTAGAACAGGAGATATTATCTTCATCTTATTTTGGCACATTGGCCCTGAAACCTCTTTCTGGAATAAAAGACTCTTGAAATAATTGCTTGGCCCTAAATCCAGGCAGTCAAGAATTTAGGTTCCAAATTGCAAGTGCAATTCTTAGACTACCAGTCCATCTCCCCATTGGGATTTATTTATCCTTTTCATGTCAGCACAGCGGCTTTGGAATACTCTGGAGTAATCTTGGAGGCCATGCTACAAACTGCCTGATTCATTATTTAAAAAGATGATCGATTCAAGACTGAATAAATGTGTAATACTGAATCCACTTGGGGAGCAATTGAGGGAAGAGCATTTATACAGTTAAGGGTATTTGGGGGGTGGGCACTTAAATTGGACCACTTTCATAGAATCATTAACAAGACATTGGCAAGACATTTTCATTTTTTCCCCTCATAGTTACCGTAAGAACCTTCTTGAAGTTTCTTGACATAATCTGAAATCTGTAGGGAGTAAGCTGGATTCTCTACTGCGTAGTGTCTTGTATACTACACTTCTACTTCTTGTGCAGTGATGCTTTTTACTTACTTGTTCAAACAGGGAGTAGATTTTGGACTGGTTGTGCTGGACATTATTGTTGGAATTACCTGGGTTGGCACTACAAATTCGGTGGAAGTGAATGGGATACTTCTGCCCTTTGGTACAGCTTACAGCTGCTTTGTATCTTTAAGTGCATTTGAAAAGAAAGGGCCACCTAGAAATGTAGTATAAAACCTGCTTCCTCTTGATATTATAGTATTTATTGTTTGAGGCATTAAAGTGTCCTTTGATAGAAGGTACAGGAATATATATTGGCCATAGGTCACTTAGCACAGGACTTCCCAATTTTGGCATTATTGACATTTTGGACCAACTAATTTTTGTGGTTGCAGGCTGTCTTACGCATTGCTGCTTGTTTTGCATCATTCCTGGCCTCAATGATGTCATTGTCAATTATGACAATCAACATTTGTCTCCAGACATAGCCAAATTCTCCCAGGGAGCAAAGTCACCCCTGGTTGAGAACCACTAAGTTAGCGGAGACAAGAAAGCATTTTATAGCTGTCTTTTTACTCTACTGTTCATGTATCTTTTGAGAGTTTTGTTTAACTGATAAAAGTACATGGATTCCACATTTGCAAATCTATTTGCTAAAATTTATTTATAACGCTAAAATCAATATTCTTGGCGCCTCTGCTGTCAGTTTTGGATGCACACATACAGCAAGGCAAAAATTTGAGTCACCTGACACATCTGTTCCTAGCCGAGGTCAAACAAGGTGAAGCTCAGCTGCCTTGTTTCAGCTCTCAGACTGTAAACAAGTGTCCTTTTTGTGGTCTGTTTAATGCCACGTTTTCCCCACATTTTTGTGCTTCTTATTAGTGATTTTGTTGTTTAAAGTGTGTCATAGTATAGCGCTGAAGTGTGCTCTAGTGTTCCTCAGTACAAGAAAGCTATAATGTCCATTTTGGAGAAAAATATGTCTGTTAGGTAAGCTTTGTTGAGTCTTAAGTTATAGTGCTGTTGGCTGGGAGTTCAGTGTTAATCATCTCTATGCCTGTATGCCTTTGAATAGAAACACACTTAAAACAAAGTTATGTGTTCATCATTTGATCAGTTATGAAACAGTTCGCTGGAACCTAACCTGTATTTCTCCCTGGAGAAATAGGTCAATATTCACTAATTCAGTGACTGTAACTATTGCCAATAATGAGATTGACTCTTCTATTTTTCTAGCTTACATTTCAAAAGCCTACATTTTAAAGATCTAATGTGATACATATATTGTTAGATTGCTCTTCTTTATGAAAACATAACATTATGGAAAACTTGTAAAACAATCTGAGTCAATGGATAAAAACATTTTTAAAGCCATTAGGTACCTTGTGAAAGAGCTTGTATCAATTTCCAGTGCCACAAGCAACTTACTACAGTGCCAGTTTCAGCTAGTCTTTGCCAGTATCATTTTGCATTTTTCATGCTTTTAAAATAGCAATATTAGGACATGAACATTAGAAAAAATTCAAATCATACAGATATTTTAAAAATACAACTTAAAAGTCTCATCTTTTTTCAAATCTTCCACAAGAGCGTTAAGAATTTGCTATTTCAAGTCTTTTCAGAAAATGCATGTAAAAATAAACACATCTTATGCCTGTATTTTAATATGGAAGAGACCAAATATGCACCAATTTCAGGCATTTGCATTATGCTTTAGATTACTTCATATAATTGAGATGGAAAAATGCTTCCTCCTTATTTATAAAATACTTAACCTGTCAGAAGAAATTTCATAAATGCTTCTGCTTAATAACTGGTGTTTAATTTTTGTGCTTAGCAAGTGGCTTGTGATAAATATCTTTTAATCTAATTTTTTTTTTTGCCAGTAGCCAAAGCTACAGAACACACCAGAGATTCAGTCTTATAATTTTATTATTTTCTCTCAGTAGGCCTGACAGAGGATTTCAAAGAATTAAATTTCCTGATAGAAAAGTAGTTAATCAGGGGATGCAAGTGGATAAAGATTATCTAGGATCAGTTCAGATGCTTAATATAAATTAGTACAACAGATGTTTGTGGAATGATTGCAATGTGAGGAACACTTTAGTGTCAAAGTGATTCTCTGACGCCTCCCTTCACCAGGGCTGGGGACTAGAGGACATTTGAGGAATGGCGGGTGCTCCCTTGTGTGTTTCAGGCAACATGGGGACCTTTGGGAGTGTGACTGGAATTCCTGCTGATGAGATTGCCTTGATCTAGGGTGAGGGAGTGAGCTCTTGTACCAGCTGTTGATATTGGATATAGACTGTCAATTGAGTTTTAAGCCCTACTTGTATCAGAAAGCTCAGTTTTCATTTAGAGTGATGACTTAGAGGTAACACAATAAAAGTGCTCCTGGGAAAGAAAAACTAAAATATTTGTCGCCTTGACTGAGAGAACAACTTAGGAGAATTGCACACCTTTGAAGTATATAGCATAAGCTATTTTTAGGACGGTGGGACAGAGAAATCACAAAGGTTTAGGGTTCCCTGTTTGCTCTTAAGAAAAAGGTAAAATAAAAAAGCACCTTATGAAGGTGAAATCAGACTGTTTTCTGAGAGAATGGAGGAGAAGGGGGTCATGATGCTGGCAGAGTTTCATCTTCTTTACCAAACTGTGAGGCAGGACTAGAAGGTTCTGTTTTCCATAAGAGAGTGTCACTGAGGGTGCTAACTGTGCACCTCAGTCCCAGGTTCAGCATTGTAACTCAGTGTCTAGATGTGGAGAAAACTTGAGGGTTTAGCAGAGACGAAGATTTAAAAAGATTCAATCTCCTTGCTATGAAAAGGTAGCGTTTTTGAAGTTTGTAAATACTTACCCATTTAAAAAGAAAAAGGAATACTATCCCATAGGTTAGGAAATAAGAGGTCTTTTCCCTCTGAGTGTCTTAATTTACTCTGGGGATGATATTTGTTTACTAGTACAGGCGATCAGATAACCATCAAAAACCTAGAGGCACACCCTTTGAAGTATACATAGTTTCTCTTCCAGAACTTCTTTGGGAGAGGCAGTAAAGGAGAATGTTTAAAAGAAAATATTTCAGATAGTTGTCTACATTCCTCTTACTTTTATTCCTGAAAAATAACCCAACTGTTTCATTTTTATAACTCAACAAATTTTTAATTTGAGAGTATTTAGGAAAGGACTTAGCTGAAGTTTTTCTTTAGATTAACTTTTTTCTTTTTGTTAAATAAAAGGAAAGGAAGGCAGAAAGTTTTTATATTTATATATGTGTGTATATGTCTATATAACATATATAAAGCTATATTTGAATTCTTGTTATAAATGATTGAAATATTACGGAAAGCTTTAGAGGAAAGAGAAACAGACAAAGCTAATTGTGTCCTCCCCCCAACAATGTCCTCTATAAATAATGTCTTTGTTGCTTGTCTTGAGTTTCTTCATAAAACATAGAAAGGTTAACTATTGTGTTGTCGTAACTGTGAACTTTTTTTTCCTCCTATGGTTTTGTAAATAAAAATGATAGTCTTCATTTTTTAAAATAACTTTTTATAATGTTTCTAGGTCTTACCCACCTGGAATTTGTATTTTTCATGTGTGACAGTAGTAGAGCTGCAGTTTAATTTTTATGTGGATATTTACTCTTTCTGATAGAATAGATAGTATGAAGTAATAGCTTGCTGTTAAGTTACCAATTTTAAGTGAAAAGTTTATTCTGTCCTAAATATCTGTGTGTTTGTTTTCCATACACTCGATCCTAATGCTGTTTTTGACTGTATTTGTGATGCCACACTGTTTTAAGTATTATAACTTTACAGGATGAAGTTTTGTCAGGATAAGTTTTCCTACATTCTTCTTTTATAAAAACAACAAAAAAATTAAGCCATTCTGAAGCTTTTTCTCTTTCAGTTCAAGGTTGGAATCAGTAAACTTATGATAAGTTTTACAAATATCCTGAGATGCTGGCTGGATCTTACGGACTTTATAAACCAGTTGAGGGGGACTTGCTACCTTCCCATGTTGGAAATACAGTTCTCTCCACTATTTATATCTTTTTTTATGTCCTTAAGTAAAATTAAAAATAAGATTGATGAGACTTTATTTACAGGTTTGTTTATTATTAGGTATTTTCCTTCTCCTTTCCCTTGCCCCTCTTCATCCCATCTTGCTATTATGAGTGAATTTTTAAAAAATTTTGTAAAAGGTTACTGTATCTGACCCTCTATAAGCTGCTAAATTGTAGGCCAACAGGTGTTTTCATTTGTAAATAATGAACGGTTTACTGTCTTTACTGCCTTTTTTCTAATCTTTTATCGTGTTTCATTTCTCTGCATTAGTTAGAAGTGAAGTAAATGTTGACTAGCAGCAATAGCGGGCATCCTTGTGACCTTCCTGATTTCAGTGTGACATTACTTGTTTTTTTTTAAAGATTATTTATGCATAGAAGAACTGGGGTGTAGGCCAGAGGTGTGGGGGTGTGTGTGAGAGGATTCGCCAGAGACAGAGTGGGGAGCAGAGCAAGTGGTTTTACTGAAATACGCTGCTGAGGGGAGCAGTGGACGAGACAAGAGAGGTCTGCTGTGCCATGTGGGTCAGCTCCCTGGTTGGGGATCCAATTCATGCCACAGTGGTGATACCGCTGACCTTAACCCCTAGGCCACAAGGGAGGCCCAGTGTGACATTACTTGTAATCCACTATTTGTTTAATCATACATTTGTGATTTTCTGTTCTTTATAAGAAAGTATTTGTTAGTTATTAGAAAATGTGAAATTAACTATAATTGACAGAAATGTTTAAGGCCCTGTTTCCTAAAGAACTTGCCAATGATATAAGATACAAAATAGTGTTCCTGATTCATTAAGTTTCTCCAACACAGTTCTCGTCTAAGGAATTCACAATATACAGGAGCATGTGGGAGCATCTGAGGACTCCTTGTTCTGCAGGATCTCTGAAGAGGCCCTGATGGAACACCTGATTATTATGAAGGAGTGGAGGGGTCTAGTAGCAGTGACTGAGGCCGAGGGGGAATTGGGGTCTGGAAGTCAGATTGTCTGGAGACAGATGGAACCACATTATAAGTGTGCCCTGAGAATAAATTGAGTTGAAATTCCTTACTGGTTGTCAGATCCAGAGACTTTGGGGGCTGCATGCAGCAGTGAATCTGGAGATGTCAAGAATCAGATATGAAAGAGGAAGAGGAGAGCACATAACACATGTGGTGTGATGGCTCAGAACGCTGGAACTTTCACGTGCTTGGGGATCTGTATCTATCAGGTTGCCAAAGGGGGGTGTATAGTGTCAGCCAAAGGCTCAGACTATAGTCTCAATCCCTTACTTTACTTTGTTTAATCATCCTTCCTAGTTGGTAGATTCTGCAAACTGGGGACACTTCCCTTACGTACATTTTAAATAACTATAAGTGCCTAAAAGCTGAGAGCCCTAACGTGTTTCAATGCAGGTTTTCCCTCTGTGACTCCCAAGTCCTATGTGTTCTGCAGGTGCAGCTCAGAGGCCTGCAGAATGGTGAGGTTCTGACTGTTTGCCCCATTTCAACCGAGCAACTCTGCTTTTAGGCTTATTGGGTTTCTGAGCAAAATGACATTTGAAGATAATGATTAGCAACTAAAAAAAAAAATACAAAAAAGGAAAACCATCATTGTAATTCACTTCATGAATTTAAATCATGTTTGCATGGTAATATTGATCATGCCTACTTAACTAGGGACTTTTATATTCCAACTCAGATGCATTTCTCAAGGAAAATTTCCTCACGTCCAGGGTCTAGAAATGATTTCCTCCTTTATTTAAGTAGACTATATTGGTTAGGGTGTGCAGACGTGTAACTGGGTCAATTATACAGGTCCTATTTCCTCTGATAAATGCAAGCTACTTGAGGACCTGCTTGTGTCTTTGTTTTCTGTCTCTACTTACACCCTCATCCCTGCACACCTCTCACAGAGGTTCAAGTTGTAGTTTCTTATTCCTTCTGGGCTGCCGAAAATGAGCATCCCTTTCCTGCCTGCTAATGTCAACAAGAAGGCGGTCAGGAGAAGCCCAGCAGCCTGACTTGTCTCCTGTCTTTCAGCATGCAGTTGAGTTAAGAGAGCCATAAGTAACCTCTGGGAATTGCTGTATTTTACAAAAGCTCACCAAAAACGGAGTCGAGTTTACTTGCCAGCAGAACCTCTCCCAGTTCTGTGTGGGCTTCATCTAAGGAGCTGAGACCAGCGGATGTGGACTGGGCCCAGATGACTGGTGGTAAAGAAGACTGTTTCACCAGGGGATTATCAAGTTTTTCTCAGTGTTCAACTACACCCTTCCTGTTCATCAGGGCAAATTCCATTTTTTTCTACTTCCTAATTTTTCAACCACTCAGCTAACGTTCGACCAACTTAGAATGGCTCAGTTATCAGGGAGAATCCCATTAGCCAAAATTGGTCTGGGAGATCCAGACCACATAAGCATTAGGTCTTTCTTGCCTGAAACAACTGCCTTAAAACAGCTTTGGTAGAAGGAGGCCCCATGGTATCTGCGGCTGCTCTTTCAGACTGGGCAAACCAGGAAACATGGCTCTTACATTGCTCAAGTATTTGCTAAATAATGAAGTGATTTATCCTTTTCCCTCAATTCTAATACTCACTACTTTGAAATGAGTATTTCCTATGTCCTCTGTTTTGCTTTGTACGAACTGTCAGACATCATGGAGTGTAAACCTTCCAACTTTCTGGATGGTGAGGCCTGTTTCTCAGTCCTTCCCTGGGCCTGGATGTAGCTGAATTGCTTACGGAAAGCTGCCAGAGAGCTTTGAGTCCCAGCAATGAGCGCCATTCCCGCCTGGAGGCCACCAGAGACCCTGTGCACAGCTTGGGAATGTTCCCCTGGGCTCCCAGGACTCTTTCCAGAGCGTAAAAACCATTTGCTTTTCCATTTGTACAAAATGTCCCCGCTTCCCACTCTTCCCATGCAGAGTGGGAAATGAAAAAGACATTTTATACAAGAAAAGAACTAGCAAGCCTCATTCATAGAAATCGGTTTCTGACTGCACTGTGCATTGAAGCTTCATCAGATCCATGTTATTTTTGAGTGGCAGGAATAATAGGGCTTATACCTAATCAAGGAAAAGAATTCCAAACAAAAACCGGGTGGGGTTTCCTGGGAAGGAGTGTGATACTATAATAAATGGCAAGCAGAATTCTGCAGTCCAATCTCTGGTCTGATTACAGGAATTATAGCAGGGGCCCTGTTTTCAAAGGAATGTAACACACCCCTCCGAGGCCCCTCCTCATAGGGTGTGTCCGTATTTCCTCAGTGTCCTTAGCAGTTAATGCTTTTACCAGAGGAGCAGAGATCTTGTGTGGAATAATTATGGTGCCTTCATTAAGGTCTCTGCCATGAGACCATTTACAGGTGAGTTTACCTTATGTTAAAGTCCTTTAGGGAGTCTTCTGGCTAAATTCTGTGCCCCTCTGCATCACTCAGCGCAAAGTGAATACAGAGTTGTGACAATCTAGTAACAACTGCCAACATTGCCAAGCACTAACGAGCCAGGCACTTTAAATAGGTAGAGGAAAATGGTTAGATCAAGTCTCTTCTTGCAAAAGGGACATCATTCTCTGTGACCCAGCTGGATGACCTGCTGTTCTACTCTATCATCAGACCGTCTCTTCTGCCTCATCTTTCCAGAATATTCCCTGGCCCTGAGCTCAGCCTTTCTGAGCCACTTGCGGTTTCCCTAATAATGCCGGATCCTGTCCCCTCAGAAACTCTGCTCTGATCCTCTTCTGGCAGTATCACATCCCTCCCCTAACCCTCTCTTCTACCTACATTTCTCTGTCTTCAGATTTAAACATTATTTCCTTGAGAAGCTGCTCATCCCTCATGTCCATCCTCCATCTCTGTTAGATACCCTGGGCACCATGTCCATCTTTTTAGCTCCTGTCACTCACTCTTAGATGATGGCTTTGCTTTTCTTTTTAGCTTAAAAGCTCCTTGAGGCCAAGCTCTGTGCCTTACACATCCTCAAATTCCTGAAACCTGGCATATATGCGGTATACCTGAATGAATTGGGGAAATTGTCTCTTCTCTTAAAAAATATACATATAATTTTATTTTTCTCTGTAGTCAATTTATGCCCTGTATCAGGAAAATATTTTTCTTTCATAGCCTTATCTATTTATGATCTTAAAGATAGTTTTTCCCTAGACCATTTTGGTTTGTTCTTACCTGTATATATTGCTGCCTTATCTCCTGTGTAACTTCAGGATGCCAGGAGCACAGTAACTGTGCAGCAAGGGGTTTCTGGGATAGTCTCCTGACTACTGATGTCTGTGGGTTGTGGCCCTCACTTTTCAGTTGGGATTTGTGGTCACAGCAGAACGGTGAGGGTGAAATGCAGTCCCCTGCATTTTTCTCTGTGTCTTTCTCTGCTCCTTTCTGTCCTGCCTCTTCTAACCTTCCTGAAGTGCTGCCATTCTTTTAGCATATTTCTTTTCACTGCTCTTCTTAAACATTATGCCCCATTGCCGTTCCTCCTCTCCTGTGTTGGGCACGGTGACTGACTGAGTCAGCTCCAAAGGTAAGGCCTTTGTGATTTCCTCAGTTTCCCCATCTAGGGCCTCCCTAGAACACATCAGATGAACCACCCCCCCCCCCCACCCCATGTGCTCCCTATCTTAGTGTGCTTATTGCTGGGTCTACTCCTGGGTGGAGTGGGTGAAGACGGGGGAGGGTAGATCCACGGCATAGACCTGCCTTCCTTTATTCTGCATTCCTTAGGGCCTAGTCCAGTGCCAGGTATGCGATTCTGTTAGTTGAACGAATAAATTAGTCCTAAAGGGTGTGGGGAAAAAATAATAGTTTGTGTATCCTCAGTGGTGGTGTTCTAAATTTTAAAATTATTGTGCATGTCTTCTTATTACTAAAGGTTGGGGTGACTACAGTGCATGTCCTGTTTTACAGAGGAGGATGGGAATCAGAGAGGCCTACAGGCCACACAGCTTGTATGAGGCAAAATGGCAACTCAGACTTGGGCCCGCAGAGGTCTTGTCCGGTGGGCTGACACTGTGTATGACTGACTCGGTGAAAGTCATACCCTGGGAGGGTTCTGGTTTCCTTGTAGGATTGAGAAGCTGGTTTCACAGGTAGCAGGGAGGACATTCAGAATCATCACTGGGAGGGTCTGAGTTGGCCTCTGTCCAGGCTGGTGGCAACCCTGATTTTATACTGCAAACAAGGATGATTTTAGACATGGATGAGAAAGTTTTGTGTCTCCTACACATGACTGTGGCAAGGTTAGTTGCTTCCTGGGTTATTTCGACCTTGTGGATTTTCTTACAGATTATTCTTTGGTGGTTTTTCCTGGACATGTTAATTCTCTCATGCCTACATTCCCCGTATTGACACACATTCTCAGAAATGCTTATAAATAACCCCTTGCCACCTTCACAGTTAGCTTCAAGGAGAGGTGCATCCCAGAGCTGCTAATTTGTGTGTGTCTGCTTGCTAGAGATTCACCAGCAGCAATCTCAGACAAGCTGCTAATAAGTGTTCAAACATGGTGGTCTCTGTGCCGCGTGATGTTGCTGCTATCACGCAGGGCATAAACACCCCCTGGATGCGGCCTCTCTTGATCACAGGGGTGAATAAAGGTCATATATATTCTGAGACGTGTTTACAATATTCTTTGTGTATAGTAAAAATGTCAGTAGTTTGGAAGAAGGGAAAGTCACCTATCTTAGAAAATTACAGAGAATACTTGAAAACATTAAAGTTTATTATAATAAATTGCACTAGAGTGACAGTTGATATGCCTAAAAGAGCTTTTTGAAGTATCATCTATGACACAAATTTAAGACATTATTGCCCAATAGAGAGTTGAAGGGATCTATGGGAACAGATATTTAAGAGTAATAATTAACATTCTACTTCTTAAGTGTGTCTAGATTGCTGAAGGGGGACTCTGTGGCAACAGTAGGACCCTGCAGTTCCTTGCAGAGCTGTGTGTTAATCTGAATGAACATGAACCTGTTTTGATTATCCTTGCTTTCCCCAGGAGACCCTTTCCCACTGTTTAGGTCTAGAGTTACCTCACATAATAAATCAGTGTAGTCCTCACTAAAACCACCTTCCTGCTTTTTATATCAGAAGTATGGGGAAGTCAGTTATGTGCATTAGTGCTGGCTGTCTTTCAGAGAGTAGCAAAATGCATTCCCTGCCCTCAAGAAGTTTACAGTTCATTACAGAAGATGGATAAACTGGATATTATACCCTTGTAGCGTTGTCAAGGCCTGGTCTTTGGGATCAGATCACTTTTCCATTTCTGAACTGTGGGAGCAAATGTGTTGCTTAACTTTTTAAAATCTCATTTCTTCATCTGTAAAGCGGGCATGATACTCTTTTGAGTTACTATGAGGAAAAATGAGATAATATGTGTAAACTCTCAAATATAAGTGTTCATTGTTTATCTGACGTGGCTGCTGCTGATTTTTTAAGAACTAAAATATAGCATAGCCAATTTTAGGTTAGATCCGGTATACATGTCATGTTTTGTGAAAGCCAGGTGTGAGTAGGTAACTGCTGGTGGGGTGTAGGGGGCCAGGAGAGGCTAGTGTCTGGGGAAAATTAGGATGGAGGCTACAATGATTACTCATTCCTTCAAGAAACATCAATTGAGCCCTTCGCATGTGCCACAGCCTGTGCAAGACACTGGGGTCACAGGGATGACTCAGAGTAGGTCCAACTTATGCCTCCTGGAACCCTCAAACAAATGGGAGAAAGAAGGAAAACACACAAGAGTGTGTGAAAACACTGAGGTAGAGAGTAGGAGGCAGATGCTGGGAATGTTGAGGAATTAAATGTGGTCAGAAGGCAGGCTGCACGGGGTGGAGGCACGTGAATATGAAGGGAAGAAAGTGCACATTTGTTAAGGGCCTGTTATGTTTTGTTCTGAAGAACTGTGGCAGCAATGGGCCCACGAGGGGGCCTTTAAAAAAAAATTCAGCTTTCCACTAATTGTAATAAATATTCCTTATAGAAACCCTATTACAAATAAAAAAAAAGAAACACCCCCCCTCCTCCCAATACTCAGAAATAAACCCATCACTCAGGAGAAACTTGTATTTTGACTAGCTTCCTCTCAGATTGCCCCTTCCCGCTATGGGGTTGGTTGAACCCTGAGTTGACATAGTTGTGGTCATGCAATAAGTACGATTTTGCTTTCTGTTCTTTCCACTTGTTATAGAACAAGCATTTTCTCCAATTCTCATAAACAGCATTTTTCTGGCCATGTAATATCCAATGGAGAGCAGGAAACAGTTAACTTAATTAGCTCCTTATTTTGGGTCACTGAGTTGCTTCTGACTTCTTATCAGCATAAAGAATGATTATTGAGCATCTTTATATGTGAAAATATGTCTGCGTCTAAGATTATTCCCTGATGGCACATCTCTATCACTGTGATTGCTAGTTCCAGGGACAGGGCATTTTAAAGACATTCGAAACACATTGTCAGAGTACTTCCCCCCAGAATAGCACTCACTGAAATGGTCCTGATCCTCTATGTGTCAGAGGGGTTCCTGGAGTCATGGTGGTGGGTGGATTTGAGTAGGAGGTTGGAGTCAGACAAAATAAAACAAAAGCAAATTCTTGACTCTAAGAACAAACTGGTGGTTCCCACAGGGGACGGGAAAAGGGGGGTGGGGCAGTTAAATCAGGTAAAGGAGGTCAATTGTATGGCAGAGGGTAGAAACTAGATTTTTGGTGGCTATCATGCTGTAATATATACAGACATTGAGATATAATGCTGTATACCTGAAACCTAAATAATATTTTAAACCAATGTTACTTCAATAAAGATATTTAAAAAGGAATAACCTGATAGTTAAAACAGCACATAAATTCTTGCAGAGGGGGTTGGCATTTCGGAGAATGACAGGACATTGCTTGAATGTGAGATGCTGCCTTGGTGGGAGGTCAGTAACTTTGTCCAGAGATACAGCTGAAGATGAGGCATGCCCTTGGTGTAGGACCTCTGGAATTTCCGTTCATTCTGTATAGATACTGTGATGTAACTTTTTGCTTAAATGTCCTGTCTTTTGAATTCTCTGAGCTATTGACCCAGGGCATTAGCTTTTTTATGTATCTAATTAATTAAACTGCAGTAAAGAATAAGGGTCAAGGGTGGGGGCTAGGCTGTGGCTGATGTTTGGGCAATAAGTGGTCCTTGTGGCATTGAGGCAGAGACAGGGCTGGCCTGGCAGGGAGTATGCTGGAAGGGAGCTGATGAATTTACTGGCCCACAGTGAGCCAGGGTTGAGTCTGCTTGGGGGCTGGTCACTGGGGCTGTGGACTCGGCTCCCAGTTGTGGTTTTGGCTCTTCTACCTACTAGCTGAGTGACCTGTGGCAGACTACTCAAGATCTCTTTGCTCCAGTCTCCACTGGGGGTATACCAGCAGGACAGTCTCTGTTAGGTGTAGCCCTGCACAATGTTTTTTTAGGTCTGTAATTTAGGTCTGGCAATTTAAAGAGAAGTCATAGTCATGATGAAATTAAAACTTAGAATAATTACTTGCCCCTTAACGTTGTTGAAAGTGCATTGCTCAGTGTGGGACACACTCAGTAAATATCAGCAAAGGTGGTTGACGACAGCCACTTGTCTGAGGGTCCACAGGCCTCTGATTTTCTCAAGACCCTTTGGGAAATGGTTGTTTTGGGTTGTGTATTGTTTTCTGACAGAGCGACACACTGTATCCCAGTCCTTTGGGAAACATCTTGAACTGAGCTTTTAGAGCAGGACATAGACATCCTCCCCATCCCTCCCTTCCCATCACCCTCCAACCCCCTTTAGACCTCTAGTGGCTGCAGGAAGGAGTGCCTAGAGGATGCCCAGGTGCACCCCGGCCTGGCTATTCTGAGGTGCAGGTCTGGTGTTAGACCCTGTAATACTTAGGACTACCTTCTACACTGCTGGTGGGAATGTGAACTGGTCCAACCACTATGGAAAGCTGTATGGCGATTCCTCAAACTGCTAAACATGGCGCTCCCATACGACCCAGCAATCCCACTTTTGGGAATCTACCCAAAGGACACAAAAACACTAATCCGAAAGGATACATGCACCGTATGTTCATTGCGGCACTGTTCACAATAGCAAAGGTATGGAAGCAACCCAGATGTCCAAAAATAGATGATTGGATCAAGAAGATGTGGTACATATACGCAATGGGATACTATTCAGCATGGAAAGAAGATAAACACATGCAATTTGCAGCGACATGGATGGAATTAGAGGGGATCATAGTCAGTGAAATAAGCCAGAAAGAAAGAGAAAAATATCGAATGGTTTCACTTATAACAGGAATATAAGGAAACCAAATAGGAGAGAGACACTCAGCTGATTGGGGCGGGGGGGGGGGGATAAGGGCACAAAATGGAGTAGAAAAGAACACAAGGGACCACGGAGATGGACCATGGGTGAATTGGTGGTGGGTTACCCAAGGGGAATACAAAATGTAAAAGACATAAATAACACAATGAAAATATATTAAAAAAAAAATACTTAGGGCTACCTTAACCCATTACCACAAACTTGGCATATAGAGGGGAGGAAAAATAAAATTTTCCTTCAGAGTTCTTAGCTGAGACCTCTTATAATAAAAGAAATAATAACAACAGAAAGAAAAGTTTATTAAAATATTCCTCATGGATGCATAGGAGATATCGCAGTAAAAGTGAGTAACTCAAAGAGGTGGCTTTAGAATTTAGGCTTAAATACCATCTTCAAAGGGAAAGGTGCGGGGGAGGTGTACACTTCTTAGGGAATAGTAAGTGATCTTTAAGAAACATTTGAGTAGACCCTCAGAAGAGCAGATGGGAGATCAGATAGCCCCTGACTAATTTTGTCCGGGTGTGGTATTGACTTCTGTTCCCCTTTCCTGTGATGAGTCAGTCTTCCCTGGTTGATGAAACTCCCTGGGATGGGGTTTATACAACTGAGTTCCTTTTGGAAGACTTATCTTTAAACAGATAAGGGGAGTTCACAGAAAGCCTCTCCCTGCATTTGTGATGTTTACTTCCCTACAGCTCAAAATAATACTTACACCAAGGCAGCATACTTTGGGGTAGCATATTTTGCTATCATTCTTTCACAACAGAAATTTATTCTCACATAGTTCTAGAGGTCTGAAGTCTAAAATCAGGGTGTCTGTTGAATCATGTTCCCTCAGAAGGGGGAGGATTCCCTTCTAGGGGAGGATCAGTCCTAACTTCTCCCAGCTTGTGGTGGTTCCAGGCATTCCTTACTTTGTAGCTACTTCACCTCATACATACGTGACTGTCTGCATTTGGTTTTTTGTTTTCCTCTATTTATCTTCTCTGGCTGGTCTAGAGACACTTCTCATTAGGTTTGAGCCTATCTGTGTAATCCAAGATATTACCTCAGTGTCTTTAACTGAGTGATGTCTGCAGAGATGCTGTTTTTCCAAATCAAATCACATTCAGTTTTCCAGGGATAGAGTTGTGGGCATATCTTTTTTCTTTTAGGGGCATGGGTGGGGAGGTGGCGGTTCAACCTCTATAGGTCAGAAGTTGGGTGTGTGTTCTCATGGGAATGATGAACGGTTTGTTCTCACATTGTCTCCAGTGCCCCAAAGACATGGCATGTGGGGCAGGCATCTCTAGCCTGATTTTCTGGGTCTAGTGCCTCACATCCATTTAAGGAGGCACTGGGGAGATTGAGAAAGTTCCCACCAGAGACCGACACTAGCCCAGGCATTTGATGCCCACATTGCCAGAACATCAAGATTCGTAGGCACACTTTGGTGGCTTGGCTTTATTGAAGGAATGGCTCAGCTGTGAGGCTGGTAAAGTGTAGACTCAAAAGTTTCTTTACTCCTTTGTAAATGGGTGAACTTTGTAGTAATTGTGGCTGCAGTTGAATTTTTTCAGCAAAAGGGAATATCTGTGAAAAACAACTCTGTGGCAAGGGAACAACATTTTGTGATTGGGTTGATAGGCACAGCAGAATTTCAGTTACCCAGTTATCCATGATACAAATACTCTGCATGTGTGAATGTAAACAGTAACATTCAAATGAGAAGCCATTGGTCATTGTGGAGATCAGTTGTGGGTTAGATTTCAGGGTTAATAATCAAGCTAAAGATAGTCTCTCATGGCTTTAAAACTACAGTTGATAGAGCAATAATTACATATGAGTTTGTTTTCTTTTCTCTGCCTGCAGGTCAAAGCGCTGTTGAATCCTTTGGTAATAATTGTTCTCTCTCTTCCTTCTTCCCTCTTTTTCCCATCCATGTGGTTTCCTAATGTCACTGCCCTTCTTTTTCTTCCTCTCGTCTCTTCGGTGGTGTTGAAAATGCAAACAGGATTGCCCCAATAGTAGGAAGTTGTTTCCAATGTGGTTTCAAAGTGGTTCCATCTGAAAACTTAGGTGTTTTTTTTTAGAAATTGGTCTTCTTGGACCACATTCCCCTCGCCATCCTTGGGAAAGGGTGCCAGACTATTCTTTGGCTCCATTCCAAGTGTGTCAACAGCCATTTGGCTACTGGTTTACCAAGAGCAGAATAATCTTGAGTAAATGTGGCTGTTGGAAAAGAGCAAATGTTTGTCTTGGCAGTTGCAGTCTCTCAAGTGTCTGGTCCCTCTTGTTCATGGACAGAATAGCTGTACCAGAGAGCATGGCATCAGATGCACATCTGTTCAAGAATTTTGGTAGAATATGTAAATAAAGGACTTTAAAAGACAGTATCATTTCTTTCACTCACCCTCCCTCCCTCTCTCAGACCAAGTCTTGCTATTCCCATAGCCCTTAGTTTTATATAAGCCAGGACTTCTCAGCTTTTGCCATTTGCCATTCAGATCAGATAATTTTCTCTCCTACACGTTGGAGGATGCTGACAACATTCTTGGCCTCTAACTATCAGGTGTCAACAGCATCCCTCCCAAGTTGTGGCAACCAAAGATGTATTCAGACAATGACAGGTGTCCCCAGGATGGGAGGTTGGGGGCAAAATCACCCTGATTGAGAACCATCATTCTCCCCAAAGTGGTAGCAAGCAAGACCTGAGTTTAGTGATGGAAGGGTGTGCATGTGTGTTTGGATCTCTTAAAATTAACTTGAAGTCCTTGAGATTCACCTCTCACCCCAACTGTGTTCAATGTGGCCACAATTTAGGTCTCATAGAAGTGAGGGTGGAGGGTGATTATAAAATCAACATTTTGGGCTGTGAACTTTGAGAGCAGCTATTAGCTATTCTCCTTCCCAGGCTTATTGCTGTTCCTCTGGTGGTTTTAAAATGAGGATGCCAGTCACACTGAGGGTGCTCAGGAGATGGGTCTGACACTTGGCACCATTCTGTTGCTTGATTCCTCAACTGGGCAGCAAAGCATGACAGGAGTCTATTGCCCATCATGCCTGTGAATCAGTCAAACTCACTTCATGTTGCCAGAGGGGAAGGTGCTGACCTTGGATGTGAAGGTGACGCACGGTTTGTGCTGCTGCGGTTCCTGGGCCTTCTCAAGCGCGGCTGCACAGTCAGCTGCTCCCGCTTTTTGAGAAAACTTAAAAGACTGTCCCTGTGGAATTGTTGGTTTACCTGTGAAACCTTAGTGTTTTTATCATTTAAACTCAGTTTCACAGTTTTGAGTTTTCGTCGTAATGTCATACTGACACAATTAGTTTAAAAAACAATGTAGTTTACCTTTCTGTGTTGCTCTCTACTTGTTTGGGTTTTTAACTGGAAATTACACTCATCTCCAGAAGTAGAAAGGGTAGTCTGAGCCCTCTTGTACCCATCACCTCACCTTGATGGTTAATTCATACATGCCCCACTTTGTTTCATTGAAACCCTCTCCTTTTCTACTTGGTTATTTTGAAATAAGTCTTCGACATCCCACCATTTCATCTGTATGCAACTCTGAAAGATTATGGGCTCTTTTCTTAAATATAATTATTATCATGTCTAGAAATAAAAGAACATTATACCTAAAGATACCTTAACAGGGCTCCCTGTTGCAGTGGCACAGTGGGTTAAGTCTCAGCACTATGATGCTGTCCACAGCCACTGCAGCACAGGTTCAATCCCCGGCCAGGGAGCTAACCCACAGGGCGCAGCAGACCTCTCCTGCCTCACCCGTGCTCCTCTCAGCAGTGTATTTCGGTTAATCTGCCTGTTCTGCTCCCCACTCTGTCTCTGGTGAGCCCTCTCACCACCCCACACCTCTGGCTAGTGCTGGTATGCAAGATAAATAAATCTTTTTAAAAAGTGCCTTACCTCTAGATATCCATTGCATTTGGTTGACAGAACTCTTATTCTACTCTTCTTCCTTTGATCACCACACTCGAGGGCTGGGCAAATACCAGCAACCATCTCTTACTCTCTTTGTGTCTAAGATGGTGAAATGTGGAGGTGCTGCTTCTATTCCCTGACACCTGGTAGGAGCATAATAGGCCCCAGCTTTTCTTCTAATTCTCTACGTTGTGCTCCTCAGTCTAGGTTCTCTGCTTGACCTGAACATAGTTTTCTCAAGAGAAATGCTCTGCTAGCTGCCCCTTCCCACATACCTGCCCTTAGGTGGACTGCTCTCAGTCGCTGAGATGGAGCCTTTCTAGCCTGCTCTGCCAAGCTTGTCCACGCCTGTGCATGTGGCAGCACTCAGGGGTCTTTGAGCGCCTGCCAATGCAGTATGCACTGGCCAAACTTTCGGTCAGTGCCTGCGCTGAGTACGGAGTCTGCTCCCAGACTTCCACACCACTTCTGTGACCTGCCTTTCTGAGTCACTCTTGCCTTGATGGGCCTCCCTTTGACCCTGCTTCCTCTCCTGCCCAGCGGCCCCCATCTCAGCCTCCTCCACAGCACCCAGTTTTCATGTGGAAAAAGTTCCCTGAGGTGCCACCTGCCTGACTTCTCTCCTCTTCCTGCTGATGTTCAGCCCAAGGAAAGAAAGCTGGGGCAGAAGAGCTCCACCTTCCCACTCCCTCGAGTCTTCTTTCTCCAGGAATCCCCCTCCTCCAGTCTCAAACAGCAAAACCCTACCATCCCCTAACTCTGATGGAGGTGAGGACACTGAGACTTAGAGGGCAAGGAGCTGCCCAGTTTCTCTAACAGCTGGATAGGTCACAGCTGCTGGACCCAGGCCCCTAACCTGTGTTGGAGGCAGTAGGGAGGACCCTCCTGGGAGCCCCGCAGGTGGTGCTCCGAGGTGAAGGAGTTAATGTAACTCAAGTGATGCTAGTATGTTCGCTGAAGAGTTAAGTTACTAATAACATATTTTGGTGTCATCAGTCTTCCTACCTCCATTGTGAATTCTTCAGGGCTGCCTCTTCAGTTTTCTGTTCCTGGGATACTTTGTGCCCAGTTGGTGCTAATAGGCTACTTACTTACATAAAAATGCTCAGCTGCCAGCCTCAACTTGAAAGGCCTTTTAAAAACACAATTGTTTCACTTCTCTCTGTGTGTATAAGGAACGCTTGTCATTTTTATTGAGATGAGGTGCAGTCATTCCACATGCCAACTTTAGTTGGTATATATTTTATTATTTCTGAAATCAGGACCCATCCACATTGTATCATATTACAACATAGTTCATAATCCATGGTATTTCATAATAGAAGAAATATGAATTTGTAGTTACAAAGTAGAAAAGTGTTACAGATTGTAATTCTGACACTCATGGCAATAGTTTTGTTTCAGGCACCATCCTCTAGGTGGATTTTTCTGTCTTCCTAAAAATGTAGCAGTGCAGCTCCCTTTCCTCTTCTTACCTTCTGCTACAAATGCAGAGTAAGAGGGCTAGAAAACAGGATTCTGGTGAGTTGGTGTAGAGCAGTGTTTCTGGTTTTATTTTTAATCATCCAGAGGTCTGCTTCACACCCCCCCACCACACACACCTACCATGCCATAAATTCCTAGGGAATGGGCTCCAGCAGCTCAGTCTCCTTTCTAAGGGGTTCTCACAAAGTGTGCCTCTCCGGGTAGAGCAGGCTGGTGCTTCTGCTGGCTTCCTATCTTTTCTCATCATTTTCTCTCACCCATTTCAGGAAGCTGTCTCAGCTCTTAGAGTGCTTAATATGCTCAATACGAACATTAATTCTCTGGGAAGAACCTTGCCCTCGTCTGTTTACAACAATGCCAGTGCATGCTGGGTAACACTGTAGTCTCTTCCAGTTTTGCCATGGTAATGTGTGGGGCACTCCTGTTTGAACAGTGCCCATCCCCTGGACGTCTGCACTATCACCTTTCTTGTAGGTTCGCATGTATGTGGCCAAAGGAACAACTCCCATGTTTTTTAGAAGACCCACAGAACATTTAACTGGCTCATTGCTTCTTTGCGTTGGTCATTTTGGTGACTTCCTGGACAATGGCAGTTCCCACAAACAGCAGAGCAGTGTTTCTGAAAGGAAGGACTAGTTTTTTGATTTGTAATCTGTTTTGGCCTGACATCCTTTTGTAAAATTCAATAAAAAGCTTATTAAGAGGAAAAAAAGCATATTAAATATATGCACTTTTGAACTTTTAATTAATTTTTATTTTTCTAACTTGGTGTGGTGTTTTTTTCAGTAATTTTTTCTATTGATTTAACATTGGATGATAACACTGTGTAAGTTTTGGGAGTGCAGCTTTGTACTTCAATAAACACTTTTTAAAAAATTAAATTCAACTAACAAGTTGTCATTAAATTGTTATAAAAGTTCTGAAAATGTTTACTCTCAACTTCTGTATTTTTTTTTTTTTTTTTTTATTGTGGACAAGTCACAAATTGGTTATAGGCCGTTAACACTTTTGGGTAGCGTTAGCCCAGGTAATTAGAGGCTTTACTTAGTTCATCAGTTTCCAGAGTCACTTTTTTTTTTTAATTTAGTCCAACTTTTTGATCCCAGATCAGAAAACTGTGTTTTTTGTTTTTTTTTTTTAACCTGGGAAGTACTCTGAAGTCTGCTGACTTTCAGAGATTAGGTGTAATATTTGTTTGATCAGTGTTCAAATCCACACTTAATAAGTTATTTATTATCTCACCTTTTGGAAACCAATAGAAGGCAGGTGAATAGTTCTCCTGGTTTATGGAAAATAGCTAGAGCTTTTTTGTCTTGTGATAATAATGTGGGTTTGAATGTTTTCCCAGCTGCATTGAGTGAAATTCTAGTACCCCAAGGTCAAAACTACCAGAAGAAAGTTCATCATATTCTGATTGTGAGATAAGTATGGATTGGGAATTGCTTTTAAAATAGTTGCTAATTGTTTTGACTCTCACAGTGAATGGGTTTTATCTGGTGATTATATGACATTTCATGCTCAAGGTAGCTGTGATTATCTGCTGGAACACTTAGACGTTTAAACTGATTGGCAATTGACAGGAAAATTTAGGGGAAGTAAACAAAAAAATTTTTAAAAAGTCTAAGTGAACTTTAGCTTTAGGATTGTGTTCAGATAGCATTAGTTAAGGGTTAGCGAAGAGGAACTAGAATCTAGAGAAACACTAGAAATATACATAATACATATAATTTTAAATTCTCTCAGAGTCAGATTTTTAAAAGGTGAAGTGAATAATATATTTTCATTAGCCCAGTATATCCAAAATATTAACATTTGAGAATATCATAATGTACTTTACATTGTTTTTGGAATTAAATCTTCGGAATTTACTGTGTACTTGCTGCTCGTTGTACTTCTCAGTTTGGATTAGCCACATTTGAAATGTTCATCAGCCACCTATGGCTGGTTGTAATACTGGGTAGTGCAGATGTAGAGCATCAAAGTCCATAGTGGGGTAGGTAACTGGCACGATGACAGCATTGTCCTAGAACCCAGTCGAACCAGTACTAGAAGGAATACAACATGGTATAATGAATAGATTCTGCAGTGAAATCTATAAGATTTCATGAAGATGCAGAGAATGGCGAATGTAGGGAAACCACTGAGGAAGGAAGGAGGCTTGGGGAAGGGGGAACTTGGGATGATAGATCAAGGACAGGAAGGAGGAGACATATGGCTAAGGGAAACTTTCTGAAGTTTTGAAAGGAAGAGGAAGTTTCATTGACATAAGAACTGTTTGTTGGGCAGGGGGTTGTTCTGCTTTTAAGTGAAGTGTAGCTTAATGAATATACAAAGAAACACTGGCCAGATGACTGGACAGAGGGAAGAGAAAAGAGATTTTGCCATTTGGAAAATGTATCAGGTGGCAATTTTTGAAGACCAGATTGCCCATGGTAAGAGATATTAGGGCAGCAAAATTACTTTTGAAAGATGAATTTTAAGGGATACAATAGCTGCTAATCAAAGTTGAATGGTCACAGGTTCTTATTTATAAAAATAAGTGTCCCTGATTGCTGCATATATATCCCAAGGAGCTAATTTGTTTTTGATTAGCCAAACCATCCCTCCCAAGTGACCTTGTTCTTGCTTGTGATATCTATGTTAGATTGTCAAGCAGCTGACAAAATTTCATGGTGCACCTTGAGTCTGCCAGTTGCTTTGTGCCATCATATGCCAATTCAGAGCACCTAAGCAACTGGGCTCTGAGGGCTGTAGGAATGAGCCATTCAGGGTGGTCCCAGGAGTTGAGCATGTCCATTCCTTCTGGCTATCATCCTGGAAATATCCTTTGGTAAGGAAAGCCAAATGAGGTAGCCAAATTATCTTCTTGTCCATAACTTGGGTCTTTTCACTGTCGAAGCAGTTCTCCAGGTGCTAATGAGAAGGAAGACCCATCAGATTAAACACTCAAGAGGCAGTGAGAATAGGGCCTCCCTGTTGGCGCAGCGGTTAAGCGCTGCGCTGTGGAACTGTTGGTAGAGGCGACGTGAGTTCGACATCTGGCCAGGGAGATTCCCAAACGGCGTGGCAGACCTCTCCTGCTTCTCCCGCTGCTCCCCTCAGCAGTGTATTTCCGTCCGTCTTCCTGTTCTGCTCTCCACTCTCTGGTGAACCCTATTGCTGCCCCACACCTCTGGCCTGTATCCCAGCTTGTATGCATAAATAAATAAATCTTTAAAAAAAAAAAGTCAGTGAGAATAATAGTGGAGGGAATGCAATTTTTCAGGCTCATTTCCAGCCGGTTGGAGCTCTGCTTGGGCAGCCCTAGTTCAATCTGACTCCTTGTTTATATTCAAGTGAGGACCAACTAACTGGCCAGGAGGCCCCTGGAGTGTCTATCATCACTTGTCACTCTAACCCTTTCCCTAGGCCTCTCCCTGCAATAGTGAGAGCCTCCATAGGATTTTCCCTGGCTTCGGTGTGCAGGAATTATTTATAGCCCATCCTTCGCCCTTTTCTCTTTGCTTGGTGTTTTGTGTTTTTGTTTTTCCAAATTCAAAAATTTTACTTCTATTCATAGACTTTATCCCTTAAACACATTTTAGGTCCATAGCAAAAGCAGAGCAGAAAGTACAGATAATTGCCATATATGTGCTCTTCACACGTACACACCCTCCCCAATTTTGAACCCCACCAAGGTGGATCATTTGTTACAGTTGTTGAACCTACATCAACACAGCATAATTGCCCAAAGTCTACAGTTTACACTAGGGTTCACACTTGATGTTGTACATTCTATGGATTCTAAGTACATAATACCGGGTAGTTTCACTAGCCTAATATCCCTCCTCACACTCTATGGCAACCACTGATCTTTTGTCTCTGTAGTGTTCCTTTTTCCAGACTCATTTGGTTAGAATGATAGAGTAGGTAGCCTTTTCAGATTGGTTTTTCACTTAGTAATTTGTGTGTAATCTTCTTTCTTGTCTTTTCATAGCCCAGTCATTCATTTCTTTTTAGTGAGGAATAGTATTCCACTATTGGATGTACCTTCTCTCTCCCTACTGCAGCCTCCTACACCCTGTCTTCCCCAAAGAAATGCTCAGATAGTTGATGAATGGCACTTACCTGTGTCACGTTCCACTGTGATGTCTTGTTTGACTGCGCTCTCTACCCCAGGGTTCAATTTGAAGAGTGAGAACACACAAATGCATTTTAGGGGTTTAGGAATGGGGAAATAACTCTATGGAGGGGAATCTTTTTGTCTCATTTTATAATCATTATACTTTACAAAGCCCATGCTTACTTTGGGGTGGGAAAGAAGGCATATAGATGAAATGGTGTATTTCCCTGATTGACAATAGGCTAATAGGAGAGAAGCTTAAAGAAGTTTGAAGAGTAATTGGTCAGTGCCTGGCACCTGGAGAGTAAAAGGGGGGACTTAAGCAGGGTCCTTGACCTTGAAACACTCAGGAGGATGATCAGAAAATCAGGCAATCCCTTCTCTTCAGTGTGTGTATGCATGTGCACACACACAACCCCACTCTGATCCTGCTCTGTACCCTGCCTCTTGTACACTACTCCCACTCCCAGTGTCTTGGAGTTACTATTCATTCTATATTTGGTAATTCTTCAGACATTTATTGAGCAGTCAATGTATATTATGACTGTATTCTCAACTGAGACTAGAACTATGCAAAGTCACAATTCTGTCATCTAGGAATTCACCGTTTAGTGGGGAATATAGACACTTTAAAAAGAATATATCAAAATAATATAGTATGTGCAGTAATAAAGATGTGATCAGTGCAGTCTCCCCAGAATAGGTGGAACTTGATGGACAGTCAGGTAAATGGGGCCATGGGGAGGCTATTTTAGGAAAGGTTAGAGGTGAGAGCCCCCATAGCAGCCCCGGAGGTCCAGGAGAACTGGCTTGGTGCTGCTGGAACACAGACTGCCAGGGCAGGCCAGGTCGCCCTGCTGCCAGGGAGCTGGGGACATGAGTCAGATGACTGTCCAGGCCAGTTTACTCTGGTTTTGGAGGGAAGCTGGCATACATGTGGCATTGGGCAGGAATGCTGCAATAGATTGGGAATACAGCCCAGCCAAAAGCAGGGATTGCCAAATGGGAACACCCCGACCATTTCTGCTTTGTAGGAGAAAGTGATAGGGAAGGAACCTGTCAATTTAATCTTCTAAGTGACCAAGGAGGAATTATTAAGCCCTGATTTCTGCTCTTTCCCCCTTTAAAAACCTAACATCCCCCCCCCCACCATTACACTGCCAGATTTTTATCAGTGAATTCAGTTTAGCCAAAAACACTTAAGTTCTTATTTAAGTTCATTTGCGGTATTGCAACATCTCAGGAATATTCTAAGCATTTTGTTCAGAATATAGTGAAATTAATAATACTTGGTATTTTTTAATCTGTATTTCATGCTCAGTTGCTTTTTCCAGAAAATGTTTGATAAAAAGCTTGTTCTTGTATAGTTACTACTTTCTAAAAGATGAATGTGTTTCTTCTTCATTCCCCCAAAGGAAGCTGTCTGCATAGCTCTGATTAATTGAAATTCCTCGTCACTTGAATGTTAGTTAATTGGACTTTTAGTGAAAATAATTGGCTATAATAATGTACTGAATATGGAAGTTGGTCTAGGGAGAAAAAGTTCCTTCTAACCCAAAAGTCATAAGGAGAAATATCCTTCATCTGTGTGGAGTGGGGTGTGAGATTGCAAAGAATAGGAGATTATGAAATAAAAAAAAGAACATCTTTTGAGAAAAAGGAAATATGAAGTTATTTTGAGTAAGCATTTCAAAGTTAATACTCTATTTTGGCTAGCTCACAAAAAGAGTTGATGATGCAGTTAAGAATAGCTTAATCATTCCTCTATTCATATTGTCAAATATTTACTGACTATCTTTGAACACGCATTATTCAGGGACTGGGACAACAGCTCTGTGACAATTAGAACCACTGTTCTCATGAACTTACACTTACCGTAGCACTAATTTAGCTTTATTACAAGTGCCTTTACAATTTTGAGAGAAGAACAACAGTGAATTATAGACTTGTATGGAATTCACAGCATCTCAAGATTTTCCGGTTGTGAAAATCATTTAATGACAGAGTGAAGTAAGCAGTATAATAGTAGCCCTTCCCTTGTCCCAAGAATGCACTTCATGCTGCTTTGCATTAGTACTGTTCGCATCATTAACTGATCTTTTAGGAGAATTAAGCTTATTCATGTAACTGTGAGTATAGAGGGGCAAAGTGAACCTCAAAAATTATTTGCATGAAACAACTAATTACAGCATTGTTTTCCAAATTGTTGTGTGAGGCATTTGTTGCAGACATAAGCCACAAAAGTAAAGGAAACTGTGTGCAAATAAGGTTGAAGCCTCTTGTACATAATCAACATTAGCATATTTAAGCATCTGAAAAGTTCTGTATTAGAGAAACTCCTTAATTTCCTTTATACCATCTTGTCCCACATTTATACTGAGACTCTTGGTTGCAGGTGACAACTCTTTTTTGTTTTCTGGAATGCTTTTAGAGGAATATGAAGGGATTTCTGAAGTTTTTCTCTCTCCCCTCCCAAGGGCAGGGTAGCGGATTATTTCTGTCTTCAAAAGCCTTGGGTACTGATACTTCCAAATTGAGCTTCCTTGAGTTTCCTTTGATCCAGGCACCCAGTCTTCAGCATCTACCTGGACAGTTAGCAAGGGAAAGCCAGATATCTCTGACCCAGCAGAGCTAGAAACTAATCATCAGGCTGTACTTACATGAAAAAGTTCTAAAGATTTCAGAAAAAAACAAATGAGACAAATCCTTGGCAAGTAGTAGAAGTTGGAAGAAGTTGGGAAAATTTTGTTTTCAAAATTTCTCCTCTCTTTGGCTCTTCATGTCTCTAGAAGCACTATTTGGTTTACTTCCTTGATTTTAGGATTTTATAATTTCAAGCAATTAGTAATAAATGTATGTAGCATTCACTTCAAGCTGGAAGTAGTATGCTCTGCTCATCTTCAGTAAAATTTTGTGGATGTTCCCTGCTGTGCTTGGTCTTACTTTATAAAAGCACTTTTGTTAACTTTGGGCAGCGAAGAAAGAGTTTGGGAAGGTGGCCATATGGGCCTGTCGTCTGATTTTTAGGCCTGTGCAGATGGTGTTAAGGCAAAGCTTGAGTGTGGGGTTGCCCTGTTCCCTGCCTTTTAATGCAATCTGAGGACAAATGTGTTCTTGGCCATGTGAGATCTGTATCACATAAAGCAGTTTCAGCCATAAGAGTGGTACAGATCCTTTTTAGTTTGAGATCTTCTTGGCTCCTCACATCCCCTTCATGTTGGCCCTGTGGTCCTCTAGGAACTATGCCAAGTAAAATGTGAAAGCAAGACTCTGTAAAACCTTCACAGTGCCTTTTATGGTCTCCGATTACTTAATCTGTTTTGCTTCTATACTGCTGTTACAATGATAGTCATGGTAGATGTACCATTTGCAGGACACTTTCTGAGTTCAGGCACCATGTTCAGAACCTTGTACTCTCTCAATTCCACGACTTTGAAATAGCTAAGTATTACCTGCTCTGCTCTGGTGTTGAGTGAGTGCCTTTGGACTCTGAGAGGTGTTTAAGCATGAAGTAAATGACCCAGGATGCAAAGGCAATGAAGTACAGCCCTAATGTCCCGCTATTATGACGGACATTTTAGCCTGTAGCTTCTCCTGCCTTTTTGTCACATATACTTCAATTTTTCCATATATTCCAGAAAAGGTACACTGTAGGTGCTGCCAAATGATTTATAACAGGATGAACCAGAGAAGGCTACTTGAAGGCAAACATCTTTTAAATAATTAGCTTTGCATACCTTAAAAACAAATTTCTATTTAGTTGAAAGTGTGTTATCCATGTTAAAAAATAAATAATTTAAGTAGACAACTGACCTATATAGGGCAGCATAGTCTATCCCTAGGGGTATTGTTAAAACCAGGCAGCAAACAAAATGAGTTTCTGTAGCAGGGGGCGCTCCCACTGCTCCCACTGACCTGGAGTTCAAGCAAGACCACGTTTCCTACTGAGCACTGCTGACTGACTAGGGTATGTTATCGCCCAATATTCTCACAATAGCCTTTTGGTAGACATTATCACAGAGAAGGAAACTGAGGCACAGATAGGTTAAGGCTCCCAAGGCCAAATGACTAGTAAATTTCAGAACCAGGATCAAGTGCTATTGCCTTCCCTAAGTGCAGTATTTTGTCTCATAAAATCCTAATGCATCTCTACCTCAAATCTGGACTTGCCTCGTTCCCCATATATCCATTGAGAATGATGCCCCTGCTCTGAAGGAGGAGTCAGAACAGAGAGGCCAGTGACTGGCGCAGGACCTTGGGTTTATCTGGACTGTAACCTTGTTGGGGGAGAAAGGACGGCCTGAACAAACTGCACAGATAGATTTTTATGGACCCCACCCCCACCTCAGACCAGAGAAATCCAAGACACCTAAGACTACAAATCCCATAATGCCATCATTACCAAAAGGAGGATGCTGGAAACGGAGGGTGGAGTTAAGCAGCCATGTTTGGCATATAACCAGACATGTGGGCTTTGGGGGCTCTTGGCTTTTTGCCAGGTTTTGGTGCACCATTGGGATTCTAGCTCAGCGGAACTAGTAGGACGCATTCACCAATTTATTCTTTTTTTTTTCCTTAAGCTTTTTTATTTCCCCTCCTTTTGTAAATAAATCCTTTATTAATTTTATTGTGTATGCCTGCAATTGAGTCTTATTATAAGTCCCTTTTAAGCGCACAGGTGAGGACCCACAGTCAGGCACCCCATTTTATATCGGGGCTGCCCTATAACACCCTGAGGACACAGATAGTTAATAAGTCACCTGATTGGTAATGGTTCTTGTCCTGTTTTACTTTCTAAAAATCTGGGGGTGAGGGAGAGGAGGCATCCAGAGGATGAAGGGAGGGGAGGGGGTTAATTAGGTTTATACTTTACACCCAACATACCTATAAAGGGATTTGTACATCAATAAAGTATTATGGATTTTTATCCAGGTTTATAATTATTGGTATTATGAGGATTCATACATTTTATGTAACTTTTGAACCTTAAAAAAATAGGGCAATGAGAAGAATCAATTTGTTTGCTGGAGATAAATCAAACTTAATAGGCCCATTTTGGGAATACAGTTCTGTATTTTATAGACTTAATAGGAAATAAAAAGCTTTCTTATATAGCTGTATCCCAATAAAAATAAACATGTGGAGTGGTGAAAAGTATTATAATGGATACTATAGTAACCACAGAAATGGCTCATCTGGACAAGTATGTTCCCTTTGTTTTTATTATTCAGATAGTCTTCTAGCATTCTTATTAGTCAGGAATGAATCTACTTGTTTCAAAGTAGTTTTCTTTTATTGTTGTTGTTTTTTTGCCTTCCTGGTACTAGCTTTGAGCTTTTGGCTTCAGTTTTACTTCAGCTGTTGGTCATAAACATTACATGACACTGAATACAGTAAATAACCATTCTTTTAGGATTCATACCATATTTATTCAAACAACAAATAAAGGACTTATGGTTCTGTTTTCAGATGGAATGGGGTGGTTGGGAAAGTAGAAAATAAAAAGCGGCTCTGTCTTACATGGGGCTACTGTGGTCACAAATAAATAGTTCACTTGAACTAAGGCTGAAGTGAAAAGAGGTTGATAATAAAGGATGCACATGTGTTCTAAGAACTCAGTGGCAAGGCTGATGTGTCCTTGAGGAGTGAACAGGAACCAGAGATGAGAGAGAAACTTTCTAATCTATGTTCACTCTAAGCATGTTGTCACTCCAATATCAGGAAGCTGATGGAAGTAGAAATGCATGCAGAATGTCACTTCATACTTAAGCATGAAATGCAAAAACATGGATACTGCCTTCAGTTTCTTGTGAAAAATAATTCCCACTCATCTGACATTCAAATAGTATAAGAAAAGAAGTAAACTTCTTCTAAAACTCTGGCAATCAGGGATAATCAAACTCCTGATAAACACCCTTCGAGGCATCTCTGGAAATGTCCAGCAACAGCCGCAAGCATGTTCGAGCAAATGGGGTCACACTACACACCGCCCCTCACTTATTTTGCTTGCTCTGAAGTACATCACTGCTATGTTTTCATGTTGTAAGTTTAGACCAGAACCATTCATTTCAGTGTCTATGTCGTTTGCTTAACATGGCCCCTATTTGTGGGACTTTAGACATTTGCTTCTTTTCAGAACTATCACAACTTATCTTTCTGCTTACACAATGATCTACACTGAGTAAATTCTTAGAAGTGGGATTGCTGGATCAAAAGTCTTGACATTTTGCATGTGCAGTGCCTAAGGGGCTAGATGTGTCCTCGACTTTGGTTATTGTCAGTCTTCAACATCTTTAACCAATCTGGCAGGTGAAAAATAAGATCTCTATTATCTACAAGTGTGTATTTTCATTGTTAGTACATTGACTATCTTTTCACATGTTTATTGCTATTATATTCCTTCTTTAGTGGAACATTTATTCACTCTTTGTCCATTTCTTTATTAATTCCCCCTACATTTTGCATAAAAATAGCAACCTTCTATATGTCTCATACATAAATATTTTGCCTACTTTTATATTTTGACCAGAGTATTAGTTTTTATTCTTTGTTTTGTTTTTGTCATTCGTTAAAAAAAATGTAGCCAGTCAGGTGTCTCAATCCTTTATACTCAGAGTTCCAGATTTTAGTGTCATAAGAGGCTGACCCTGTATTAAAGAAATTATTCATCTGTATATTCTGGTACTCATTAGATTGAGTTTTAAGTCTAATCAGAAGAAGAGCTCTAGATTTCCCCCTCTTCCTAAATAGCTAACAAACACCATTTATTAATTACTCTCAAGATTTGATTATTTGTATTTGGATTTCTTTCGTATGAGTGCTTGGATCTAATGTGGATGTTTATTCTGCTTGATTGATTCACATTTATGTCCTCACTCAGACTCCTGTTTGTTAATTGTGTCTGGGCCACTTGGTTGATTTGTACTATTGATTATGGTATTTCTCTGCTTCAAATTGGGTTTCTAAGGAAGAAAGTGCTGAACGGTCAAGTTTCAATGCTCTAAAGAACTGGGAATGAGAGAGCAACAGTTGAAGCAAAAGGGACCACTTCGCAGACCTGTTAAGAACTAAGTAGGAAAAAGTAAACAAGAAGAGCTAAGTTTTAAGAGAGTTACAGTGTAGTGTTTGAGAGTATTCTTTTAAACATTGGTGGGGGCAGGGAGAGGATGTATATATTTGGTCTTTGTTTAAATTGAAAGCCATTGAGCATTCCTATCATGGGGAAGAATATAATGTGTTTTGCCTCTTTGCCAACAGTAACATAATTTTGGTCTTCCAAATAAGTGCCTTGGGACCTGAATTCCCTGTTGGTAAAGAAAATTCCCAGCCCATGTGTTGCAGCGGAAATTCATTGTTTCCTGTGTTATTTCCTTTCATGCTTAGTTTGGGGGAAATGACCAAATGTATAGATTTTTTTTTCCACAGAAACTGATGTTTATAACATTACTTGATTCTAATGATTTTTATTACTGGTTTAGGTATTGCTGCTGAAGCCTACTCAGATGCTTCAGGATCTCCACAGAGAAATTGACTCTTCACATAAACTGAGAATTTAGGTGAGTCGTGTAAAACAGCTATTTGATTTCTATCAATTATACCCCAACCCCCATTGGTATAGTTTAATAAAGTGTCAAGTGTCATTGCTCATACTGTCTCCTTTGATTTGTTCCAAGTTTTGTGAGTTAATGAGGAGCTGCCTGGTGTGACTAATCCTAGTGCTGTTTGACATTTTGCCTTACAGTTTTGTGGGGTGATGGCAGGAACCCAGAAGTGGGAGTCGGTAGCTTGGTTATCACTTATTGCACGATTTGTCATTCCTTCACACCTGTTTGCTTAAATTTTTGTGTTGTATTGAAGTATCAAGTAAGGAATTAATGTAGGAATTTCCAATAGTCTTTGCACTGAAACTGTTTGGTAGTGCCTGAAGCCCTCCAGGGACAGTCCGTGGTAGCTCATGAGATAAGTAAACTTTGGCTGCACATCATTGGATTTCCTCTTTGATTATCCTGGGTGGGATTGTCTGATCCCAAAAGGTATGTATGATATACCCTAGGAAGGGACAAAAGTCATTCTTCTGCAGGTCTTGGGGGGTGCTTCAGTTGAGTTCTCATAGGTTAAAATGGGTTGGTTTATTGTACTCCTGCCCTCACAGATGGCATCGAGGCACATCATATATAGCAATTCTTTCCCTGACCAGTTGTTACATGAAGACAATTTATCTGTTAGTTTCCAGGTTCTCATCTGTGAAATGTGTTATTCCCATACTTTGAGGTTTTGTGAGATAGGGAAAAAAGATTTTAGTATCGATATGTTTTTATTTTTAAAAATGTATTCTTTCATCTTAAAAATGTATTTTTTCCCTTTATTGAAATGAAGGAGGAAAGTCTCAACTTATAATTTTGTATTGTCCTAAAAGGTTAGAAACCAGAGAATGAAGTTCATGTAACTTCAGAGAAATAAAATTTCCCAATAAAAGCCTTACCATATTTAGTGTATCAGACAGTAGAACAAAACACTTTTTTAAAAAATTAAGGAATAAGTTTTAGTTTTTTGTCTTTTTTTTTTAATTAATTGAGGTGGCATTGGTTTACAACACTATATGTGATGCAGAGGTATAGGATCACACCTACTTAGATAAATGTCACCACGTCATACCCACGACCAAAGCATCTGTTGTAGGAGAATTTTTTTTTCTGCTGTGTGTAAACAAGAGTTGATACTAATAAAGGTGGGTGAGTGCATGGGGATTTACTGTGTATTTCTATGCTATTTTATTCTGTTTAGAATATCTTATAGTTTAAAAAGATTTAAAGAAACTACCATCTATTAACAATTCATGAAAAGGAAATATTTTAATGCTCAGAGTAGAAATCACACGAATTTGTGTTTGTGTTGTACATATTAAGCATTATGAAAATATTCTTCATTTCCCACTTCCTCCTTGTTTTTCTGTAGACCAGTGACTGTTAGCGAAGGAGTAGCCCATATTGACCTCAATGGCAGGCATTTGGGAAACAACAACAACAATAGAAATATTTTCTTGAAAGTACAGGATTAGAGAGATTATCTGAAATCTTGACATTTCCGAAAATGTCTAAAGTCATGAATAAATAGCAGCAATAACTTTTAGTTTGACATAAACCAGAGGGGGAGAATCCTTTAAGGGATCTGGGCTGGTCCAAGTCTAAATAAAATTTAATGAATGAGCAATGTCATTAATCAATCATGTTCTGAGCCTTACAGAAAGCCAGGCCATGCTGGGTGAGATCTTGTAGAGATGAGCAATTAAGAATCTGAGACAGCCAGGCTTCACAGGAATAAACGTGATGTATTAAAGGGGAGTGTGCATGTGAGAGAGATTGATAAAGAATACATGGGGGGAAGGGGCATGTGATAAATGCTTTTGTTTAGTGTTTTGCTTAATGACTTGTGGTATATTCCAGATTGAGAATAAATGTGGTGTTCTGAATTTATCTCCATTCTCCCTGAGGCTTGTAAGAAAAATATTTCAAAACCAATTTTACATGAATAACATTGTTTTTAGCTCTTTGGAAAATTTTAGTTTCTACTGCTATTTAGGGGGAGGACATTGAATCCACAAAATTCAAAGCCACATCTACATAGCTATTTGTCATTCTGTATCAGTCACTTAAAGGTTATGACGTCAGTAAAGATAAGTTGTTCCTATGCTTACATTTCTTCATTAAAAATGTAATCATTTATGCACTTTGCCTTCCTGCCATCTTCCATTAGCCACATTCTTTGGATGACAATGCTTGTTCACTGTAGGCACTGCCATTTGCTCACCCCCCTGCAGGATCCCTGAGTGGCTGGGAGTCCTGATTAGCATCTTCTTAATTAGAATCATCTCTTTGGACAGGGGTCCAGGGCCTGTGCTGGGGTCCTTATTCTGTTATCTGTGCTTAGTAAATGTTTCACAACAACAATAATCATTTCCAGATTGTTTTTCAAAATTAAACTTATCTTCCATGGGTGTAATAGAATGTGCTCTTTCCTTAAGCTTTTTGACTAATTATGCTCATCAGCTTTTTTTTTCCCCCCAAGTTAAAAATCTCCCTGTAGAAGTGAAGATTTAAGTCTTTACTATGTAACAATTGATTAGATTTCATGGGTTCAAAGTCGCTGGAATACCTGAATGTGCATTTAAGTATTCTCCTAAGGAACTTGCACAAAAAATTCTCTTTTAGCTGTAAAGTCAGATATTTTGAAGACCTACAATGATCATCAAAGCCATTCTATTTTGTTTACAATAAGTCAGAATTAGACAGCTTTCTAGAACCATGAAATGACTAGTGCACTTGTGGAGTTTAAACATGACTTTAAAGTAAACACCCTGGAAGGCCAGCTGCAGTGGTCTCAACATAGCACTGGAAGGCCTCGTAAAAGTAGACAAAGTTGTGATCTAAACAATGATCTTATAGAGACTCTTTCATTTAAAAAAAAGAAGTCAAAGTGTAATGCATGCAAATGGCTAAAACTAGAAAATATTATTGAGTAGCTTATAATGAAAAGTCGCAAGTGTCTTGCCCTATCTCTTTCCACTTAGTCTTGCTTCTTAAAAGCAGCTGCCTGTTTTATTTCTCTCTAAATAATTTTTTGCTTCTTTTTGGTGATTTACACATGTTTAAATAGTATGCTGCTAGCAGCATTTCTCACTTTTTAGTTTTGAGGGTGTTTCTTGGTGTCTTGCAATCACTTTTTAGCTTAATCTGACCATCCCCGTCTCCCTTCTTCCCTACAGCTTATTCATGCTTTTCATCCTGCTGCTGTGCCCCCCTGCACCCTCACATGACACATGCAGCCTCCTCCATTCTTGTTCTGTCTCCTAGAGACACGATTTCTTGTCTACCACCCACCTACCTCCAACCTCTCCACTTGAGCAGCTGTACCTTTCATTTTATATGCTCAGAAATGGTAATACTTATATTCCATTCTTTAATGTCAGTGAGGACTTCCATGATTGGCAATAACTTGATTCAAATTCTCAAACCAAGAAGCTGCATTTCTCTTAGGATAAGGTGGCTGCTCCCATTCAGCCAAATTGTGTGGTGGGATTCCGTTTCTGCTCTGAGTCTGATGCCCTCACATCTTGCCCTCTCCACAGTGTGTGTTTCAGCGGGTTCTTGCTTGCACGTGGCACTAGCCATCTTGAATGCCTCAAGTTCTCTTAAGGTCTCAGTCTCCCCATCCCTCCATGGCACCCACTTTGTCTTGTGGCATCTCGCTCCCACAGCGCCCATCCCTCACCTTTAACCAGAGCACTTTGATCTCTAGGTGTGCCTCCTGCCTCCAAGCCTGAGCTGATGACCACAAAGTGCTTGTTACTATGCTTGAAGATGTAATTCAGGCTCTAGTATCTGAAGAGGCAGTAACCTGGTCTTCAAAGTTAACAAGGTTAACTTTAATTAATGTAGTGAGGACCTTATGTGTCAGACACCTAGGTGCTTGAGGCCTGTGTCTGTAGTAGTCCTCATACTGGCCCCATGGAGCAGCTGTTGTCATTGCCATCTCACACATGAAGCAGTTGAAAGCTGCATGAGAAACCTGCAAGGCCTCCACAGGGAAGTGCTTCTTGGAACCTGGCACGACTGGGGATGAGCGACCAGCTATGGGTTCCAGGTAGAAAAGGCTTCACTGTGTCTAGAACGTCTTGCTCATTTTTGTCAACAAACCTCCCTCTTAGCCCTAGAAAATTGGTGCTGCTCTAGGAAAATCAACTCTGCTTAATTCCCTACCTCTTCCTCGTTGTGGGTATACTTTGTGCCCAGAAACTTGTTATACAGAATTCTGTAACTGGAAATAGGAATATCTTTATTACTTCAAGAAATATACTTTGTGAAATTGAAGTGGAAATGGCCTTACTACTCAGTCCTGCTGGCGAGTGGGGAAAGTGTGTTGTCAGTGGTTGTGATTGATTTACATGTTTTCCTAGAATTGGACATGTATGTGTGTGTTTAGGCACATTTGGTTCTCTTGATTCATACTGTTTTGGTGATTATTTCAGAAAAAGTTTGGAAAATGATTAGGTTTGCCTTTGACACTTCATTTTCTCTCCTGAATGCAGTGGTTTGCATAAATAATTTGATGTATGTGTGCTTTGTGAATCACTATTATGCGAGTGAGTGGGTAGGTAGGAGGGGCCCTGGATAACTGGGTCCCTCACCCAGAGGTGGTGTTCTCTCCTGTCCAGCTGCTTTCTCTCTTCACTATACAGACCCTAGGGAAAGCCTCAGTGGTGGAACCAGTAGTCTCTCCAGAATGTGTTGTTGTTGAGTTGGTCATCTGCTTTCTACATGAGTAGTCCACATAGGAGTGGGTGATTATGGTGGAGTTCATCCTAGCTACCTCTGTTAGGTAAGGTGGTGGCATTAACAAGTGCTGCCTCAGTGTAAACAGTGCTTATTTTCCAAATGTCTTGTTAATATGCTTATGCCAACAAATAAGTATTGAATGCCAGGGTAAACACTGGAGCTGGCCCTGGCTTTTTATGGAGAGGGTATCTGGCCTCAGTGAAGTTAAGCCTTAATGAATAGATAGAGGAGGTGTTTACCCCATTGAAGGGAATTCCCACATTTAAAGTTGACACTGGTTAGCAGTGCAAGGTTACTCTGTTACCAATTTCCAGCAATCAAGACTTGGTAATCTTTTAGAAAATATTTATTGACTGATGGTGAGGGTAGGATAGAATGCCAGGCACAAGTGAAATCTGCACGAGACAGTTTCAGTTCCATTATTCAGAAATCACTAATCTTTACTTTAGATAAGTCTAGTGAAATTTAGGTAAAAGTGATTTAGGGAGATAAATCTATTTAGACAACTTAAAACTTGGTTAAAGTTTAAAACCATGCCTAAACAGGTAGCGTCTAGTAGAATGTGACAGAACTCAACCCTTTACCAAAAGAAGGAAATAAATGAAGTTTAAAATGTCTTTTTAAAAAATTATTCTAAATATTCCCACCAGATTAGTTATATATACCTGCATTTACTTTACCTCTAAAGAGTGAAGAACAAACTGCCTGTCTCCCCCGCCTGCAGGAGAACTTTTGGCTCCAGGCATCTGGGCCATCCAAGATGCGCCATTCACTTTAGGAAGTACGGACACATGGGATGAGCTGTGTAAAAGAAAGCCTCCTGCCCTCTCTCATTGGCCACTCTTCTCAGAAGTTGGGGTTCAGAGGACGTGAATTCAATACCCTGAACTAGGAAGGACAGAAATAAAAATTGGCACTGAAGGGTATAATGAGTTGGCCCTTGTTGTCATTTGTCTACCTGTTTCCAAAAGGATGAAGTTGCAGAGTTGATGACAAAAGAGCAGGAAGAGAGTATGTTCATAGGAAGAAGGGGAGATTTCTAGTGGGATAAGTTTCCAAGAATAAGTAGAATTTGTTTCTGGGTTCGTTGGTGTGATTTTGTCGTGTATAGCTGAAAAGATGACAAACCATAGTGGGTTAACCAAGAAAGATGTTTATTTTCTGTAACCTAGAACCATTTCCTGAGTCAGATAGTTGGACTGGCCAGGCAGCTCACACAGGTTGGGCTCAGGATCCTTCCAGGATGAGAAAAGTTTCAATCAAATTTCATATACTTGACTTGAGTGTTTAAAGTAAAAATTTCTTATAGATAAAATTGATCTTGAACAGTTCTTAGGAAGATGCTGTGTTGGAGATCAATATTCAATGTTCCAGTCAGTCTAACACAATGGGCTTTTCTCCCAGTTCCAGAATGACTTGGTGCTAAGTAGTGTTTAAGGGACATGTGTTTAAGGGACATGCTGTAAACAACAGAATCACTCTCAGCCTCCAGATAGGACACCAAGAGGCCCTTAGAAACTGAGCAAGTCCAGCGAACTATAAATTCTTACTTCCCTCCCATGGTGGTTCTAGGGCCTACATACTCTTTGAGAAGAATGGTAGGTGAATTGTCAAATTGCCTGCCAGGTTTACTTATTCATACATTTTTTTTTATTATGTAAACATTCAAACATATTCAGAAGTGAAGAGAATTGTGCAGTGAAGTATGTGCCTCTTGCCCCAGGGTCAGTGATGATTAGTTCGTTCTTTTAATTGAGGGAACATCGTGATTAGTTCTTAGTCCTGTTTTATCTTTATCCTTTGTTCTTCCCACCCATTATTTTAATGCACATCTTTGTTCTTTTGTTTTTTTCTCTGTTTCTATTTCAGAATATGTCTCTAAAAGATAGGACTTTAAAAAGTTTCGAATCCACTATCACACTCAAAACAGAAATTACCAGTATTTCCTTATTAAATATCAAATTAATATTCAAATGTCCTTAATTTTAAATATATTTTGCGTGCGCGCGCGTGTGTGTGTGTGTGTGTGTGTGTGTGTGTGTGTGTGTAACTTAGTTTCTTTGAATGAGGACCTATAGAAGTTTTTTAGTTTGCATTTGATTAGTAGATCTCTATCCCCTTTTTAATCTGTAGTTTCCCACTCCATCTTTTTCCATTGTTTATTGAAGAAACTGGGATGTCTGTCCTACATAGCAGAGACCATCAGATTGGTATGATCCCCTTCCCATCCATTGACATTTGGCAATATCAGGAGGCATTTTTCATTGTCAGAAATGAGTGGGAGGTTGCTAATGGCATCTAGTGGGTGGAGGCCAAGGATAACATTTAGAGCATCCTACTTTGTGTAGACAGTTCCCCACCACAGAGAATTATTGGTTCAAGTCATTAATGCTGAGGTTAAGAAATGATGCTGTGGAGTTTCCCACAGTCTTGAATTTGGGGATTGCTGTCCCATAGTGCTATTTAACAGTTCCTCCCCTTCTTGTATTTTCAATAATTTTCTGGTTAAATTTTGAGTTTTGGTCAGATTCAGATCTAGGTTTGTTTGTTTCTGGCTATTGGAAAGACTGCATCATAGGCTGTGTATTTTCATGAAGAAATGCAGAGGGACTGATGAGTTTTTTTTTTTTTCTGTGATACTACTTGTCATTGATGATCATTGCCTATATTCTTTAATTCATTAGTGGTTACAACATAATAATATTCCAGTTCTATCATCGCATTCTTGCTTATATGTAAGAATACCTCGATAAAAAGAAATTTAGTGTGATTATTTTCTCTGACGTTCATATAGGAAAGTCAGGAGAAATGTTTGGTAATTTCCTTTTATTTACAATACAGTGAGTCTCACAGCCACCTCTAAAAGTGATTACTAAATTGCATTTTTCTTTTTCTTTTTTGGCTTATTCTTTTTTCTTAGTGTGTAAGACCTTTAATAGGAAATAACTTTGGTAGAATGATTGTGCATAGAGAGAAGAGAAAGGGTATAGTTTCCCAATGAAACACTGAAAGTTACCCATCCCCTCATGGGTATTAAATACCCAACCAAACATTGTTGGCCCAAAGCGGGGCCACTGAGGGTCCTATGGGGTAAGGGGCAGAAGGGGCCAGGCAAATCTGGAGGAAAAGGAACAAAATCAAAGTATAAGTAAAGATAAAGGCTGCCATTGATAGGCCCCCTACAGGTCTTTCACCCACATCTCTTCCATGTGCTCAAGTCCCTGGTACAAGTCCAAGGCCGAGAAGCAGACGCAACTTTTTTTTCCACGTGTCTTTCTGCTCTATATGCCTCCTCCAAGTCTCCTCTTGGCTTATTCTTTTTTCTCAGTGTAAATGTAATTGATGCATTTTAATTTAATATTCTTACTACTACTCAAATTGTTCTTTTTTGGCAGGTGGAAACTAATTCTTGTTCCTAAGTCCTTTTGACATGACTTGTAGTTTTTTGTATCTTCTGGTATGACAAAATATCACAGGCTTGTCATGTCCATTTCTTATCAAGACTTGGCTCCACTGCTTCTCTAAGGAGCCCTGGTTCCTGATGACTTAGAGGGCACAATACAGAAACTAGGGATGGTTATTGCTACTGGATTCATCCTTGTTTCTGATCTTTTCTGTATACCAAGCTGGGAACTGTGTATGTATGTTTGTGTGTATATATGTGTGTATATTTGAGTATATCCGTAGGGGTGTGTGTGTGTGTGTGTGTGTATGTACATATATATATCTCGATATTAATAGTATATGTATACACATATATAACAATAATTTATTACACATATACACAACCAACTGTTAGTTCTTACTAATACTTGCAAGTGAAATTTCAGGTATAGAGCATTTTACTTCACTATAAATTCTGTGTACTTTAATCCATCCAGAACCTAAGTTCTTGGTAGTACTGTTATATTTGTTATGCTTTATCTCATGCCTATATACACAGAGACTGTGTTTTAAAGGTAACTGGAAAACTTCTCTGTGTAATTATGTCACCAACTGGATGCATAGTTAGTTACATATTTATTTTCTGTTTTTTGGAGACTCCTCTTTTCAATTTGATTTTAAATAGTTTTGATAGATTGCAAAGTGTCCTCTGTAACATAAGATGTATTCAGGGGTGTTTCCTTTTACCCCAGACTCTTTTCCACCTTGTTCCTCCTTCCCTGACACTAGCAATTGAAAAAAAATAAGTTTATCCTGGCACGATTTCCCCTTCTTAGTATATTAGCAAATCTATGCATGCTTTTATGTCTGCCTCTCTTCTTACACAGTCATTTACTTTACAGAGTTTTCTCCACCTTGCTTTTTTCACTTAATCTATCCTGGCTTTTATTGCACAGTATTGTATAGAGCTAATCCTCACCCCTTCACACAGCTGCATAGTCCTTCTTTGTGTGGATTTGCTCTTAACTTCCGTAGCACATTTTACTGATGGATGTTTGGGAATTATCTCTTTTATTATTATGAACTGTTGTGGAGAATAGCTTTGGGCATCTTAAAATCATTTTTCTTTCTTAACCCATGGAAGTTTAATGTGTGTGTGTGTGTGTGTGTGTGTGTGTGTGTGTGTGTGTGTGTGTATTATTGATTCCTTTTATGAAAGGGAGACAGATGTCTTCAAACTGTTAGAATTGAACAAAGCTTTGGAGCAGCATGGGGAAAAAAGTTATGTTTGGAAGAAATGGAGGAGAGTCTTGGTGGAGTCAACTTTGTCATCAATGGAAGAAAATAAGGTGTAGGAAGGTTGGTTAAATCCAGTTTTCCATTCCCTGCATGTCCAGGCCAAGGGCTGCATATTTTGTTCTCCAGGCCAGGAGTTACCTTTTCAGTAAAGGATGAAATTGTAAATATTTCAGGCAACTGTCTGCTGGAACTTCTCAACTCGGCAAATACAGCCATAAACAATTCATAAATAAATGAGTGTGGCTGTGTCCAATAAAACTAGATTTATGGATAATGAGCTTTGAATTTCATAAACTTGTATATCGTGAAATATCATTCTTTTTGCAACCATTTAAAAATGTAGAAACCATTCTCAGCTTGTGGGCCACTGTTTGCCAAAGTCTTGGCATTTGGGAGCCATAGAAAGTTCTCTGGCACAAAGACCTGCTCAGAAGACTCACAGTAGATTAAAGAGGGCTTCACCAGAAACGAGGAGCACAGACAGGATAAGGAGGCTGCTGAGGGTAGCAGTGTGGATGTAGTCAGAGGTGAGTGTGGGAGGAGTAGTAAACTGTCTGTTTTCTTTTTCATCTAAGATTGAAGAACTGTTGTGAAGTATTATGTGATTTGATGGAATTTATATGTACTTTTAAGAGCTGTGCCCTTTAATTTTCCACAGGTTATATACAAAGAAAGCCAAATTCACCATCCCATAGTGTGTGGACTTAGGGCAGAATTATCTCATTCTTTGCTTCCTTCTCTTCCTCCTATCCCTTTTCCTTATCAATAATTCCAATATGGAGCTTCATTCACTGGCAAACCTTTTGTATCAGCTATTTGTACATTTTGTTTCCTACTATGTTTGCAGGCTAGCTGTTCAGAAAATGGTATTTTGTTTGTGGGAGGGAAATCAAAGATGATGTAAATGAAAAATGCATTTTCATATAATGAAAATTATTAGAGCAACTTTTAAAATGTCATTGCAGATTAATGCAGACAAGAAGGAGCTGAATATATTAGAAAGTAGGTCAAGTTATCTCATGTTTATGAATGAGGTGAATTACAGTGTAGGTTGAGGTTTATAAAATTGGGTGATACTGTAGTTTATCTGAATTACCCTAGCCTGGATAATATTATAATTAAAATAAATTCAGTTTGTTTCTTTATCTTTGTGGCTAAGTATTTTATACATAATATTTTACAAATTTAATAAACTAGTAAAAGAGATGAGCTTCTTGTTACTGCTCACATTTCCTGTATTAGATATAGAATCTACTGAGGGAATTGAAGCTGAAGTAGATTTAATCCAGAGGGTGAGCACTTCCAGAGTCCGTGGAAGGTTTGGAGGAATATGCTGTAGGCTGAGCTCCCAGAATACCTCCCATCCCCACCCCATCCCCCCAGAGCCATTTTTCCTACCAGCATTGGGAAAGGTGCCCGTGGCTGCTGCTTTGGGAAGCTGCTGAATTAGGAACCCAGTGCTTGAGCTGCTGGCTCTGATGCTGTGCCATCTCCTCTGCCAAGTTGTCTTGCTTCTCCTGGATGCCCTTGTGCTCTGTTTCCTTCCCCTGTGACATAGTTCACAATCCAAGCTGCCCGTGAGTGGGGGGTCTGCGCGTAGTTTAGCTCTCTAGCTTCTCTGTGCTGCGCCTAAGCCAGTCCCAGATTTGCCTCCATTCCCCATGTCAGCAAAGACCATTTCAGATACATTTGTCCCTGCAACTCAGCATTTGAAAGACAGTTTTATCAGAATTTCCCTTCCTTGGATACCTGTGAGAAATTTGAATAGACTTGTGTTGTGGGAATATTAACCGGTATTACTAGTGTTACATCAGTGTCACTTGTTAATTCGCTACTATTTACTGGAGAGTGTTACTGATGACTGAGAGAACCTAGTAAAACACTATTTGCCATCTCGAGACCTTTTTTTTAGGTTGGAATTATGTATTATTAGGAAAGGAACACCTGTGGGTACAGTAAAGGTTACTATGATGATGGAATGCAGGCTTGAGGAACAGTATTTAATTTCCCCAGAAAAGATGGTAGGTCAAAATATTGTGGTTATCTGCTATTTAAGCATTTGCTGTGCTGACTTGAACGTACGGCAGAGACATGATGTTTGTTCACCAGTGTTGCCGGCAGATTTCCGGACTCGCAGATACTCCTGCATGTGTCTGGGTGGACTCTCTTTTTCCTTCGAGAGGAACAGTCTTTCACTGTGTGTCACTGGAAATGCTACTTGCAACTGAAGGCCATTGATGTGGAAGCTGGGCAGACGGGGGGGTCAAGTCCTAATCCCACCACTTAATAGACTTACAGATTTTGACGAAGTTTCCCTTTCCATGCCTATACCTTCTGCCACATAGAATGGAGTTACCAGCACCCTTGCCACAGCGCTGGTTGTAAGATGATATTGGCACAGCCCTGACACGCAGCCAGTGCTCAGTGGTGGGCTGCAGGCTTGGGGTGGCATGTCCCACTATCACCTGTGACTGGAGGGTCTGCTCCCCCTTTCTCATCTCCTGAAGTGTTTTCTAGGTGGTTGAGCTACTTGTGTCTCTTCACGACAGTCATTTCCACACCCATAGCCCTGAGTCCCCTGGATATTGCTTTCTTTTAATGCTGGTGGGCTTTCTGTCCTTCAAGTGCCCTTGGATTCCTCTTAGATTTCATCTCTCCTGGGAAAAGATCTCTCTTGATGCTTAAGAAGCTTCTGAGGCACCATGGGGTCACAGAAGTCATAGTAGCTGCTTATCTGTTATCCAGACATCAAGACCTCCTTCTGAGGCTTGAAAGGCTGATTGTAGCCTGCCTGTGCCAGCCCTCCTTTATAATTGGATTACTGATTCTATTTCAATGACCATTTTAAACTGAAATGGCTTTAATTCCATTGCCTTTGCTTTTTTCCCCTTGACTTCCCAGAAATACCTAAAGTAAAGTGGGAACACATTAGCCTGTTTTCTTAAACAAAGCTTCCAGAATGCTGGTATCTTAGTGGAGTTTTAGGGGGAATTCAAGGAATAATAAAAGATTCAAAGAGATCCTTCTACACTATTCTGTGCCAAGTGAATTTCCATAGAGGTTATCTTCATAATTTGTTTTTCGCTCAAAGATTATTGGGCCCATGTGTACAACAGACCTGATATCCCCTGGACCCTGGTCTTTTTTATGTGTGGCCCCACACATTATTCATGTGGCGGTTTAAGTCGTGCTTGGTTTGTGATGCCAAGAATCACTACTCGTTGACTGTGTTTCTTTTCTTCCTCCTTAATGTCTGACCTTCAAGAGCTAATTACTTTGTACATACCCTCTCTTAATTTTCTTAAGCCCTTACAAGGACTTGAGTTATGTATTTACTACTTTTACATATTTGAAGATTGGATTTCGTGTTAATAGTAACTTGTCTACTGCCCCCCATCTAATTGACTCATTCGTTCATTCATTCATTCACTCAATTCATTCATCAAACATTTACTGATCATGGAAAAGGGCCAACCTTTTTGCTGGCTATTGGGAGAATTATTGTGAGCAAGATGGAAACAGAAAGTATTGTAATATAGTTGGTACAGAGGAGTTAAGGAATTGAGAAGTTGATCTTGTAATTGCTGGTAAGAGGGTTAAACTTTTTCCTAAGAGCAGTGGAAATCCACTAATGGGTTTAAACTGATTGGGGACTAGATAGAAAGAAACTTCAGGAAGACCGTTGGCTCAGATGTGGAGCTTGTATCTAGTGAGAATAGAGTTGGGACTCATTTGGGAAGCTGTTGCCTTAATTTGGGTGGGAGATGATGGTATCTAAGTAGGAGTAGAGGGCAGATTTGAAAAATATGTAGGTGTAGGTGTTAACTTGGGTGGTTGGATATGAGAGTGCAAGTCAGAGTTGAGTGCAAGGATGAGTTTCCCATTTCTGACTTTGGAAGTTGGATGGATGTTGGTGTCAGTGGACTCGGCAACACAGGTTTGGGAGGGGTGGCAGCAAATGAAGAGGTGGCTTTTGCAAAAGATGGATTTGGTATGGGAAAGATCTTTGGGGGAGATACAGTGTAGAGTTAGATGAGGAGAATGAGGGAGAAGCCTAGCCTCTATCAGAAACTTTGGTGGGTGTATGTCTTGAGAGTAGATGAGATACACCAGGCAAAGCCAAGAAGTAGAACAGGGAGCGAGAGAAAACTCAAGGACCCTGCAGATTCAGCACAGAAGAGAGCCTCTAGAAGAATCTGAGAAGAGGAGAGGGGGAGATGTAGGGGACAGTTGCTTTGTCTAGTAATGTGCAGATAGGCAAGGGCTAGAAAGTGAATGACTATTCTGTCAGCAGGGAAAACAGGAGTAACCTTGGCCAAAACAGCTACCAGGGGAGTGTTGGGCAGAAGCCAGATTTGTAAGAAGGTGAGTAATTAAAGGTCTATCAGTGTGGACACTGGAGAATTGTGACTGTGTGGGGGAACAGAAGCAGTGCAGCACCCTGAAGATTTTGTGGGCTGGCAGTGGCGGTGATAGTGGTGGGGTGGTGGGGGCGCTTTAGGGATAGTTGAAGAATTGGAGAGGAGCGCTCTCCTATGCTCCTCCTCGCCATGCTCACTGCTCTAGGTTATGCATCTCCCGCCCCATACTTAAAAATGTTTTGAAATAATCATGAACTTAGAGAAAGCCTTGAAAGTACAGCAAAGAATGGTTCCCTGAACCACTGATTGTAAGTTGCTGACCTAATGCACAATCACTCCCAGTGACTTTTATTTTAGCAAGTATTTCCTGTTCAAGGACATCCTCAAAACTAACCACAGTGCAATTACCAAAATTACTACTATCTAATCCTCAGACAGCATTCAAGTTTCATCAGATATTCCATTCTCATGCTTTATAGTGAGCAGAGCCAGGTCAGAATCATGTGTTGCAATTATGTGCTGTGAATCTTTTGCCTTCTGTAGTTTGCACAGTTCATAAGTCTTTCCCTTGACTTTGTGGAAGATGAAAGGCCAGTTATTTTGTAGCACATTCCTCAAATCAGGTTGTGTTTTGGCTCATAATTAAATTCAAGCTACGTATCTTTGGCAAGGATATCACTGAAATGATGCTGTGTTCTTGCATCCTGCGGAGGGTGGACAATCTAGATTTTTCCCATTACTGATGATGCTCACCTCATCACCTGATTGAAGTTGTGTGGGCCAGGACTCACCCCTATAAAGGTTATTCCTTTTCCTGTTCTAATGAGTAACTATTTGTAGGAGATACTTTATAACTATAACTTTGTGACTATTCTATTCCTCATCAAATTTTCATTTTATCTGTTCACTTTGGTAGGGGCTCAAGTTTTCATATTTTATTCAGCATAGTTTTTATTCTTTACTTTCTGATGCAAGATGTGCCAGGTGTCAGAGTCTGTGCTCATGGCTTATCTCACTCTTGCCCTTTCCTACCTCTGGACTCAACCATTTCTCGGTGGAGCCCGTGCAGCTTTTATTAGTTCAGGGAAGGTCAAAGCCAAGACCTGGGCACTAAATGTGCTCTTTGCTATTGGCATAGGCCTTTTTAATGGAAAGAACCAGGGAATACATTTACTTCTGGTTATTCGCAGTAACTATCTTCTATAAAGTCACCGTGAACACTGAATTAGCAAATACAGAATCATTGCTCCTGGGGGAAAGGCAGAATCAGTTTCTTGTCAGCCTCTGATCATTGTTTTGTTAACTAAGTCTTGTTTTATATTTCATGGACACCATATTTATTATGTTGATTTATTGACATTGAACTCAGGGCCCACAACTTGTAACTGATTCCTGCATGAAGATCATCTAACATGTATTTTCTTCATAAAGCACATTACAGCCTTCTGTGCTTAAGAACCCTCAACAATACCTTTGTACTCTGTGAGGAACCATTTAAAACAGCACCATCACCAATAAAATGAAAAAAAAAAAAAGCAAGAACTATGCCACTGAGTAGACTGCAAAAGGACATTTGTTTATAGTCTGAGAGCTGAAATGAGGTGAAGCATCACCTGGAATGGATGATGCAGGGGACTCAAATTTTTACCTATTGAACAGGTATGTGCTCACAAATGACTGCAAAAGTGCCAGAAGTATTGATTGTGGGGTTCCAAGTAAACTTTAGTGATTAGATGAATTCAGAAAAATAGAATCTGCATCTTTGAGAATTGACTGTGTATCTCTCTATATGCCTATTATTACTACATTTTGTGGGTGCGTCTGTCTTCTTGTCTCTCCCTACCTCGCTAACCATAATTTCACTTTCGTACTCTAAATTCCAGTCACACACCATGTGGTTCCTTCTAGTTTTCCCTGTCTGACACTGACTCCTACCCTCTATGTAGGCACCTACCTTACTCTTTCCCCCATAATGACTTTATGGCTGAATTTTTCAGGGACAGAAGGCTGGGCATGGATATGATTGTATCTTAGGATCACATTTATATCCTACTATGTCATTTAAGATAGACTGGCAGTAAATATGTATGACGTCGCATGCAAATTTTTTAATTTAAGAAAAATTAAAATTTTAAAGTTGTAGAAGCCCACTATATAACGGACTTTATGTGATGCAATTACAGCAGTGTCTTGCCATCTGGGAAACAAAGTCCCACAGTATTTTCTAGGCTGTGAGTCGCTGTGGAGATGTTGGCCTCCCTCGACAAGTGGGTGAGTCTCTGGGGGTCAGGGACTGAGTCTGATTTATTCAGACTTCTGGGGCCTGGCCTGTGCAGTTACTGATAGCCGTTTATAACTTTATTTGACCATATCATCACCTTAGTCTGAAGGTCTGTCCTTTTCTAGGTATGCTCTCGCCTCTCTTCCTTCATCTTCTCTAGAAGCTCCGGTCTCCCTCCTTCAGGAAGCCTTTAAGCCCTCGCTAGTCAGAGCAACCATTCCAGAAAGACGTCCCAAAGGCTCTGGAGAGTGTTTGTGACCTGTTAGCGCAACATCAACTTTGGAGTTGAACAGAACTCCATTGCATCCTCAGCTCTTACGTGATCTGTAAAATGAAGATGAGTAGTGCCTGCCTCACAAAATCCTGTGAGGATTAAGTGAGACTGTTGGAAGAACTTGGCACCGTGTTATACTTAGTGTTTGCAGAGATGTCATTCGTGAGTACTGAGTGTGTCACCCTCTTTGCATTATTTTGTTTACCCAAATTGATGAGAATTCCAAATTGGTGTAGATCTCTTGTTTCTTCTTCTTCACATCTAATGTCCCCACCCCCCCCAGCCCCATCTACATACCCCCTGCTTCCCAGCACTGTGCTGTATACCCAGTAGACATTAAATGTTTGTTGATTTGTCATTGAACAATCCTCCTTCACTCTTTTTTTCTTAGCTTCAAGTTCTTAATGATTTGAAAACCACTGTTTCTGAGGTAAAACTGGAAAAAATATTAGAGATCCTTCATAGCTTAGTAAAGCAGCAATACTCAGTACTGTGTAGATGGTAACAGGATGCTGCAGGTAGTAACTGAGAGTTAATGCTTGGGTCCCAGGGACCTTTACACAGTCTTGCTAGTAGAGCAATTTCCTTCCCTTTTATCAGAGTGCTGCTGATGCTGATTATTTTGTCCTCTGTTTTTGATTATGAATCAATATTCTGTATAACGTGGTCGATGTTGCAGTCTGCTGCTGGGCAATGTTGTTTTCCTCACTATGTACTTAACATAGACACTGCCCTCAGTCCCTGTTGGATTCATCGACTCTATTTAGACAAAGAAGTGGCAGCACAGTAAGTCTCTTTCTTCACTCTTTAGAATAATGGCAACTAATGCCAAGAAATTCTTAAAACACAACACATTGCCAACCTGATTATCTTCCAGCCCTGTTCATTTTTTCTTTTCTTTTTTTTTTTTTGTAGGATCTTTTGGTACTGGATTGGGTTTTGTAAAACCGTAGCAGTGTGAGATACAGTGGATAATGAATCTGTCTGTTCATGAGGTTCCCCTCTGCCCTTCTTTCCTTCAGAAAAGCATTCCATTAAAAATAAGCCATGCTTTTAAAATTGTATCTTTTTACTGCGTAGGACCAACTTTTGCACTTAATAATCTACTAGATTGAATTAATTAATGCCCATTCTCTCATTGCTGATGATTCTGTGTTATGAGACATGTTGGCATAGTAAAGATTCAGCATTTGCTCTGACTCTTAAGTTCAAATGGTACTCCAGGTTTTATTTCCCAGTTATTTTCTTAAAGATTTAAAATCCATCATTTCTGAGGTAGAACTGGAAAAAAATATAGGGATCATTGGTAGCTTAGTAAAATAAGTAGGAAGTATTCGTACTGTGTAGATGGTAACAGGATGATGCTGGTATTAATTGATAGCTAGTGCTTGGGTTCAGACTTCTTGAGTTCAGGTCTAGTTCCTTCATTCATTCCCTCTGTCGCTAATTTATCTGTCCTTTCCTTCCTCCATTTCTTTGACCTGTAAAATGGGTTTCATGGTTTAATTTTAGTACTTACCATCATAGAATTACTGTAGGGTATTTATAAGATGGAATTTGTGGACTAAATCACAGGGTAAACACTGGGTAAATAAATGTATGTTAGCAATGTGCTTTGGTGCTTTTCATTATCATCTGTGCTACAGGGAAAGCATAGAAGTTGAAATTCACCTCCATAATTATTAAGAATGGTCACCTTATGTTCTAGTTCCTTTAAAGTAGATGGACTATGTATAATATGTGTTGCATAGACAAGGGATCCTGTGTACCACAAAATATACATACAGCCAACGTAGGGCAGGTGGAACTCACACATGTTAGTGGTAGAAATGTAAAATGGTACAAGCTTCTTGAAAAACAGTTTGACAGTTTCTTTAGTATTTGTATCTTATCCTTTTATTTTTACAATCTAATAGACATAGCACCTATCATATGTCCCAGACATTTTCCTCCTTGGTATTTACCCAAGAGAAATAGAAGCTGTGTCTTTACCAAGACTGTCCATGAATGTCAAAGCAGGATAGCGACACATGGATCTGTTACTATGAGTTTTATCTGTAATAGCCCCACATTGGAAACCACTCAGTTGGCCATCCAAAGGGGAAAATATCTATAAATCATATGGCATCCTTTCAAGGGACTACGATTCAATAATAAAGCAAATGAACTGTTGGGATATATCAGCAACATGGGTGACTCTCAAAGTTTTATGCTGAATGAATGAAGTCAGATCAAAGCGTCCTGTCACATAAAATTCTAGAAAGTGTAAACTAACGCATGGTGACAGGAAACAGATCAGTGGTTGCCTGAAAACAGTGGGAGGTGAGAATTGGGAGGGAGAAATTACCACAGGATACAGGAAAACTTTTGGGAGTAATGGGTACATTCATTACCTTGATCATCATGATGGTTTCATGGGTGTATACATACATATAAATATGTATTTGTATACTTTCAATATGTGTAAATGGCAATGATGTAAAAAAAATAGGCAGGCCTACTTTATAAAAAAAAATGCATTCTCTTTGTAACTAAAACATGACATTCATCAGCTAGCTTAACTGAATACTTGATAAATTGCGTATTAGTTGTTTTCTTTTAGAATTTGTGCTTTGCCCGAATTTTTTGGAACGTATGTCCAAGAAAACTTGAATTGATGACTTATCTATTTTTCAAATCCTTTGTAGCAGGTAGACATATTTGCATTATTGCATTGACCTTATAGTTAGCCATTAGACAATGTAAATATTCTAAAGATTCTGCAGACTTTGAATTTTGCTGCTTGGAAATCTAAATAGACTATTTCTAGACTTGTTCACTCTTCATTCTTTTTTGCTTTTCCCTACCCCAACACCCTACTACCTTTCTTCTACTCAAAAGAACATTTCCTCCTCTATTTCCTCCTTTCTATGATAGAAAGCATGCAAGGAAAACCTTATTTGACTTGCCCAGACTTCAGATTAGTTTGTCAAAGTTGGTTTATTTAGACTTATAATTGGTTTGTTAAAAAAAAAAAAAGTCACTTAAAATTGAGGATCAACCTGAGTGCCTAACAACAGATGAATGGGTAAAGAAGATGTGCTATGTATACACAATGGATTACCACTCAGCTAAAAAAAAATTAGATGAAATCTTGCCATTTGTGAGAATATGGGTGGAACTGGAAAGGATTATGCCAAGTGAAATAAATTAGGAAAAGAAAGACAAATACCAAATGATTTTACTCATGCGGAATTAAAGAATAAAACAAACAAAGAGAAAATCAACCAAAACAAACCCTTGAAGTCTGATTGCAGAATTGTGGTGTCCAGAGGGAGAATGTAGGGGATCAAAGTAGTTAGTGAGCCCATTGGACTGTGCTGCAGGGTATTATTGGTGCTTTGGTGGTGGGCATGGGGTGATAATAGCATATGAACACACATTCATTGTGTGACCCTGTAACCCTAAAACATATACAGTGTTGTAAAACAATGTTATCTCAATAAACATAAAAATCAATAAAGGACATAAAAAATAAAGTTAAGAATCATAACAAATTTTAACCTAAAATAGATACACTTTAATCTTGACTTAGGGTATGTATGTATTTAACTCCTGTCTCTGAATGTGGAAATAATTGTACACCTTTCCATCAAGAATCACTTCTATGCTGTGTATCTGTGGTATCCATTTTTGGGCTCTTTTAAGTACAGTGAATTTAAAAGGTACTTGAGAGATAATATAAGCATAGATTCCTGTTATATTTAAAAAAAAAGTTCTCAATTGATTGAACTAATTTGGCAGCAGTTTTCTTTTTCAGTGATTCATCAAAGCATTCTACTGAGTATTCTAATAGCAACTTTCTTGTGTGCTCATATTTCTTTGGTCTATCGGATGTATAAATATATGAATATGTAATAAATATAACTGGCTTTAATAGGCTTAAGAATAGATTCTATAGGCATACCGCTCAGTGGTGGGTATAGTCAGCCGCCAGGAGAGTTGCTTTGAATTCAGCCAGTTGGTTCAGAAGAGGTTGATTATGGGACTATCTACTCTATATTATACGTTATAGGAAATAGAGACACAAAGTTTGTCACTTAAAAGGCAGAATTTCAGGATAATAAAATTCACTGTTAATGTTTAGGTGAATTTGTGTGTGTGTGTGTTCTATGTGGTATGTGCTGCATGGTTAATATTATTTTTGTATCCTGCTTATAAAAACAGTGAGAATGTCCTCAAACCTGAATACTTGTGCTTATTTCTATCTCCTTTCAATAAACTAGAAGTGAAATTATCCATCTAAACAATAGTGACAATATTGCCACATTGACTGCCAAAAAATGATACTGCTGATGAAACACAAATGTGTATCCTACTGCATTTCTTGCTAATGTGATGAGTGTTCAAATGCTACTAACATGATAAAGAACATCTTATTTGTATTTTAAACGTGTTACTGAAGATGAACCTTTTCCCCCCCTTATTTCCTTGCTATTTATATTTGTTCTTTTGTGAAAATTGTATTACTATTCCTTAACCATTCTGTATTAGCATATTTATTTTATTTTTAACCTTTTGCTACCTTCTGACTTAACAATGTTTTACTTTTTTACACATGAAATCTCTTTGTCATGTCTTCTCCTGCTGTTGTTTTCACTTAGAAAGACCTTCCCCAGTTCGACTCAGGTGAATTGTATAAATCTTACTAGTTTTTTACCCTTGTTTTTAAAATCTCTTTAAATTTTTATAAATTTCATTGTGATGTATATTTCGAAGTATGTGGAATATGCTTTGATCTGAATTTTTTTGCCCAATACTACTTTTTGAAACTGTTATCACATAGAGACATTGTGTGTACACTGAACAGTGTGTCTGTTTCATGTATCTGTTTCTTACCAGCCCCGAAGATGTACTTTAGCTTTACTGTAGCTATAATGCCTGAACAAGTTTGCTGTTTTTTGTTGTTGTATTGATTTTTTTCTTCCAAAATAACTATTTTTAGATGGAATGCAACCCAGACTTTCAGCAGTGTTGCAGTGTTTCTCTCCAGTTTTCATCTTCTGTTGTTACTTTTACCAGGAATCTCCTGTGGCATTTGAGGGCCTTTGCTATCTCACCTGAACATTTATCTCTTTGATTCGTAATATCATTATGCTTATCCTTTACCAAAAAGGTGCTTTTTTTCATTTTTTTTAAGATTTATTTATTTATACATACAAGCTGGGGTGCAGGCCAGAGGCATGGGGCGGTGAGAGGGTTCACCAGAGACAGAGAGGGGAGCAGAACAGGCAGACTGACCGAAATACACGGCTGAGGGAGCAGCGGGCGAGGCAGGAGAGGTGTGCTGCGCCATGTGGGAACCTCCCTGGCCGGGCGTTGAACTTGCACCTCAGCTGCCGACAGCTCCACAGCACTGTGCGTAACCAGTTGCGCCACCAGGGAGGCCCTAAAAAGGTGCTTTTTGCTCTCACTTTTTAAAAAATCTAATCTGAGTTGTGTTATTAATCTCTTGTTTTCTTAGAAAGCACATGATAAATAGCAACTGTTTTTTCAGAAGAGCATTGCAAAGATGATCTCTTCCTGTGACCTGTGTGTTCCTTGCCATCTGGATGGGCCTTGATGGAAAAGAAGTATCATCTGAGTGTGTGTCTCCCAGTGAGATCTCTAGCTGCCCAGAACAGGAGATAGGCCGAGCAGTGCCACCTCTACATAAAATGTCCCTTTTGGGGTTTAGAGTTGAATGCAGTGCTTCATGGGCTCAGATTATTTGAATGGTCTATTTATAATTCACAACACACGGGCATTATCAGCTTTAGGGTCAGCAGCTTTATTTTCAGCCTGTCAGCTTTATGCATTTGGAGAAAACTATGCAGCAGCTGAAATGTGTCTGAGCAGAAGGCTTAAGTTAGTCAGGCCAAGTTTGTTTGCCACTTCTATGTTATGGGGGAATCCAGATGGTCTTCCTGAAAATGACCGCAGTGACTGAAAACTCATCCTTGGAATGTTCTTCTGGAGCCATTCCTTAGACTCCTCTTGATGAATTCTTACTGGTTTTGGCTTCTCAGTGTACCCTTTCTCCCAAAAGATGTTGACTTTTGACTTCCCAGACCTAATAATATGGAGGTACCCACTTATCATTGATTGCACATTTGTAAAGAGCTGTTAGCTGACTGGGAGAAAGAGGAAGCATGGCTGTAAGGAAGCAGGGGAGGCACTGGCCACTCTTTCCCCTTGTCATGCCTCGGTGAGCTGTGTTGGCTGCCACACATGGGTGGGAGACACTGCCTGACACGTGGCTGCACCCCTGCTGCCGCCTGGCCCCTCTGACTGCTGAACCTCCTGTTCCTTTGATGTGTGTGTCACACTGAATGACTCCCCATTGGGGTTTCTGTTTGTTTTGGTTTTCTAGAACTCCTAAATCAAATGCATAGAAAAAGGAGAAAGACTTTAGGGCGGACAATGTAAAGATTACATGCTTCCTCTAAATGGTAGAAAGTATACTCTGTAGCATCAGAAGTATGAGACTAGAATCAGTGTTTGTAGTCTTCCAAATGAGGAGAGAACTTTGTAGAAGGCTGAGTTTTCCTAGTTGATTCTTCAAATAACCATTTTGCTCTTTCAGTAACAGCCCAGGGTCTGAAAGTCACCCAAACATTTTTGCAGGTTATGTTTAATTTGAAATTGAACTTGAAAGTCTTCTATTCTTTCATCCATATTTAGTTTAGATACTCTGATAGACCTATGTCCAACTTCACTGTTTTCTGTTATAAGTTCAAAGAATTTTTTTTCTTTTCTTTTTAAAGATTTATTTATTTATGCATACAAGCTGGGGTACAGGTCAGAGCCATGGGGCAGTGAGAGGGTTCACCAGAGACAGAGTGGGGAGCAGAACAGGCAGATCGAGGGAAATACATGGCTGAGGGGAGCAGCTGGTGAGACAGGAGAGGTCTGCTGCGCCATGTGATAATCTCCCCGGCCGGGCGTCGGGCTCGCGTAGCCCGCTGCTGACAGCTCCACAGCGCAGCTCTTAACTGCTGCGCCACCAAGGAGGCCCTGATCAAAAATTTTTTGTTTCATGTCTTCTGACTCTCCCCTTTCCCCCACCCTCATGACAGAAAGTGAGTTGATCACCCAGACTGTGACAACACTACTCATTAGCAGCTCTCTGGCAGAGGACTTGGATGTGATTTTTTGAACTGGTTCTGTGTGCATTATGGGGAGGTTCTCATGGAGACAGAGACTTTTCCACTCCCACATCCTGGCCATGTCCTGCTTGTCAGTCAACACACTGGAGAAGACCGGCTGCAGCAAGCTTGTGGATATTGCTTCTTTCTTGGAAACTTTTTTCCCTGTTGTGAAGGTGACTGTGCCTCAACCTAGAGAACTTGCATATAAAGATTCTCTTCAGCTTTCTGGTTTGTTTCCCCTGAGGTGCTAGGTTTAGAGTGAAATACTGTGCTACAGATGTTGAAAACTTTCTTCAGCTCTATGTTTATACAGAAGAAAGGCTTAGTTAAAAAACATGCATTCTTAAAATGGCTGTATTTTTTGGAGTTGCTTTTAACTCTGTAAGTTAAACAGCATGTTAACTAGTGTATAGGATTAAACAGTTGTGCTTTTAATTTTTGCAAAAAACTTTGAAAAGCAAACTAGAATAGCATTACTAGCAGTGGCCTATACTATGCCCTATTTTCTGATAATCGGTTTGTATTAAGTCTTGTTGCCTAGATGCCGAAATGTTTGATTGAGCGTAACAGTGAATTTAGTGGTAGTATGTGTTGTCTAAATCTGTCTTAAATTAGGGGTATGGGGAGGAAGGTCACACATGTGTGTTTTTTCTTAAAAAAAAAAAAAGATTTAATTTACATGTTTTACTCTGGTAACAGTTCCTTTTGAGAAGGTGAGAGGAAGTGGGGAAGCTGTTGGTATGGACTACTTGTAATTTTGACTTTTCTTAGGTCATCTTCAGTTTATCTTATTAGATGAGGTCACCCATGTGCCTCGTTACCCAGTTACAATGGCCATGTATGTAACATTCTGTATTTTCTTATTTCTACAGCTTTATTTTTATAGCACGGTAATTCTGGCCATAACAGGTCAACTTGACATTTCATCAATCACCATAGTTTTCTTCACATTCTGTCTACCTGAAACCACAGATGTCACCCTATTTATAAATAGTCTTTGTAGGTGTCATTACTTGAGAATGGAGATGAGAAGAGCCCAGATTAATCCAATGATTAATCCTCTAGGGATTAATGATGTCCTCTAGGGTAAGTGAGAATTGTCAGGTTTTTCCACGCTCCCCTCAACGATGGACCTCTGCAGGCCTACCTTGCATGCCAGATGCCAGGAACCTGGAACAGGGTGTGGGCCTGCATTAGTGGGCACACCTGATCCGGAGACTAGGCTTATAAGCAGAAGCAGCAGAGACAGAGCATCGGCAGCAGAAGCAGCAGAGACAGAGGAGAAGCAGAGGACCTTCCATTTGGGATGCACAGAGGTCACAAGATGCTTCCAGAGAGCCCAAGAGAGTGAGGATTTGCCGGGGCCTGGGAGGGTGGCAGGCCCCATTGCCTGCCCTATACTTGGTTGCCTCTCTATGAGATAGCATTAAAAGACTAGAAGCCTAAAAGCCACTGGAGGGCTCTAGTACTCCTTCCCTTTAGACCAGTCTGCCCGTCTCCTTAGAGAACCTGCTGCTGGAGTCTTCCTCCTGCTACTGTCCTTTTAAGTAGAGGAGAGAACACAGAAGGGCACACAGGGAAGAATGCTGTGAGAAGACGGAATCCCCAGAAACTTCAAAGAGAAAAGGAACAATTCTCCCCTTAGTCCTCAGAGGGTGGGTGACCGACCAGCACCTTGATTTCAAACTTTTGGCTTCTGTAACTGTGGTATAATAAATTCGTGTTGTTTTAAGACACCAGTTTGTGGTAATTTTTTACCGTCCCTCTAGGGAACTAACACATTAACCAAAACATGATGGAGATTGAAGGTCAACCTCTTCTTGACTTTCAGCTTGAGGTGCTCTGAGTTTAGCAAAGTTTTAAACTGCAGTGTTGGGCATCAATGCAGTAAAATTTTCCACGTGCAGGAAGCTCCTCGCCTGGTGCACCTTCCATTTTAATTTGGTCAATATATTGTAAAAGGAAATTTACCAGAATCTTGTACCTTTTGAAGGAGCCTCCATAGTCATTTTTAGTCCTAACCTTTGGAAGTGCTCTGTGGGGGTAGATGCCTATTGTCTTTGTTGTTCCATCAAAGTGAATTTTCCAGTTCCTTAAACTTGCTTTGTGTAGCAACTTGGGACTTTCCAATTGCTTATGGTTCTAAAGTATTTATTCATGTAATCAGTGCTCAAAGACTCAGGTTAGAGCATCAACAATCAACTTGAAAACCCTGCAAAGAATACAGGATAGTTCTGCAAGATTATGTCCTTTTGAGTGTCCAGTGGAAAGCAGTAGGACTTGGAGCACAATATACTGCCCCACACTATTAAGATGAGGAGAAACTGGTCACACAGTTATTGAGAGCAAGGAAAACAGTATCTTTAAAAGTGAAAGTGACTTTTCAGTATCTTGATGGTATTGGTTCAGCCTCCCTACGTGCCCACAGCTCCATGTTCTCAAATTATACTGGAAGTTTAAATCAAGAGAGTTCAGATGTTCGTGGTATGGAACTTCATTATGCAGCAGTGATAGGTTCACCTGAAGTGGTGGTAAAAGTACATCAATGGTTGAGAAAGGTTTCTGGGATCCTGCTGTCTTGTGTTTCAGCATGGGGTTCTTTGGCTAGATTTCTTGGAACAGAAGCCCTTGCATTTTCTGTGAAGAGCTCCCTGAGATGGTGGAATTGGCCCCAAATAACAAAGCCTCAGGTCTCCATAATCAGTTGTTCAAAAGGATTCGCAAAATCTGGAGGTTTCTCCACACAGAATTCCTAACTCCTGATACCAGGGGCACTGTCTAGCACAGATGGGCTCAGTACATTCAGCCATTTGGAGTGGAGAACCAGTGTGCTATTAGGTTTAGATGTTCTTGTGCACATTCAGGAAAACCTCAGTACTGTCCAACAGAAAACATATTTTGCCACCCTTGCCCAGAGGCACTGAGCAGGAGCCGGACTTTTTGTGGTCTGGTGCAATTACCAATGGGATTAAGTGCCCAAGTGTGGATAGAGGAAAGGGAAGGACTCTAATGTTTTTGGAATGTGAACTCGAGTACTAGGAGTTACTTACTTGATTTAATTGAGTCTTCAAGGTGATCCCATAATTTGTAGGCATTGGTATTCTTAATGTGGAGATGATTATTCATTTAAATTTGAAATGGTGGATCAGAAAGTTAAAAATAATGCACTCCTGCTTATACGATTAAGCAATAAGTAGAAACTTATTTTGGGGCATAGGAGGGAAGAAATGGGGAAGGAAAAGGGTATGAGTGAATAAATGCATGTGTTTGTCTCTGCAAATATAGGGGGATTTTTTTTTTTCTGCATTCTCATTCCAGCCACTTAATTGCAACTTCAGAGGGATGCTTTCTGGTCCACAGAGAGGGTGGTGGGGTTACCCAGCATCCTGTCTCCATTTAGTCCATCCTGGAGACTGAAGGCTGAATGTGGCATATCTTTCCCTCACCGATAGGCAGGTGCCCTTGAAATGCACAGAAGCAATACAGACATGGCTCTTCCTTCCTTCCCTGAACCAGTGTAATTAATAACATAGATTAAATAATGAAAAATTTTCTGTATCCTGTTCTTAATTTAAAATGTAGACAAATAGTGTTTTATAATCTCTGCGTTATGTATACACTCACTCGCTCACTGAGTTGTCTTTCTTATTTAATATATAAATTGATTTTTTTGGCCTATGTCAGTGATGAAAGAGACAAAAGCTGCCACAGTCTGCACTATATCATGGACAATCCAACTTTATCTTAATAAAAGGAGATGGAGTTTGGGTTTCTCTTGGGCCAGTTCTGTATCCTTAATAATGCCATAAGTTCTCCACATAGCATCCATCACTGCCCATACCAATTGCTGGGAGGGCGTAGATGTTGCCCATTGTCTCTGTCTGTGTGCCCTGCGCAGCTGGCCCAGAGCGCCAGCCAGTCTTTCTTACAACAGCTGACAGGGCTAATCAGGATGATCAATATGGCCTCTCCTCATAGCGTAATCACTAAGTGGATTTGCTTTACTTAATATCCATATGGAGTGACTGAATGGGCAGTGGAGATTTTAACTAAGCCCTCTGCTGATAAACTTGTACTGGGGTGGAAAAAAATTAAACATTACCATGCCAGTAGAAGCAAAACTCTGAAACAGGATATTCCAAACCAGCTGAGTATAGGTAAGCAGTAGAGCAATTTAGAGTTATTTTCCACGACTAAGTGTGAAGGAGGGTATTGGTTTGAACACACGTGGAAAGTGATTTCTCCTCTTTTCATTGAAAATGTCATAGCTCATAAGTCAAAGAAAAAGGTAGTATCACCTTCACAGCTCATCCAGTGATCTAGTGATGGTACCATTTACCAAAACCATGTGTAAATTTGTGAATGAGCTTTTGCTGGGTTGCTAAGATAATTGTTGTAAGTTCACTCAATGACTCTTATATAAAGTACTCGCTCTCTATGGAATGTAAATGTGTCTTAAGTATAAACCTTAGGTAGTCTATGTCAGTACCAACTAAGATCACATTCAGCATGGACAGTCAGTTCTGTAAACAAAATTAATGTAGACAAAAATTCAGAATGGGCATTTTCTTATAATTCTTTGTTTCTTATCCTTGTGACAGGTAGGCAGTTTTTTATTTGATGTAGAACCTTTGGTGTTTGCTTTTTCTTTTTGGTTACTGTGTTTCATTTAGGGGTGAGAATAAATTTGCTAAGAGAATAAAATATGAGGGACAAATGTGCAGACTCACTTTTGGAAGATATGGTCATTTGTTATTCCATTGAAAAGTGATCAAGTTTACCACTAATGTTATATTAGTACCTGGAATATTGTCATTTTTCCTTTGTTGTTTGCTGACTTAGTATGATGACTGAGTTTATGGAATTTCCTATTTCCCTAACCACAGAGCAGAGTGAAGAATCTAATATCTCAGTGGGGCCTAACGTGTGTACTTTAAGGACCCTGCTCCAAATGGTTTTGTCACAGAGCTTATATGAATTGTGTGATCCACTCACAACATATTTGGTGTTGGCTTCAAATAACCAGTTTAACTATGACCTTTATTAGACCCAAGAAGATTCACTATTTATGACTAGCAGCCCACTGCTGGTCAAGTATTTCCATATTTGTGCCCAAGTTTGAAGAAATTGGTCTTAGATGACTCACAGCATTACTTTTCTGATATTTAAAAGTTATTGGAACCTGCAGGAAATTCCATGCTCTCACCCAAGAGAGCCAGCCCCTCTGCCCTTGCTTTCAGGGAGTACAGAGAGGTAGAAGAATATTGATTGGCCTAGGAAGGCTTGAAGTGGGAAGGTCTTTGTGGGACAGGACAAGTGAGTGTGCTGTTCTTCAGCTTTGTCTTAAAAACTGGGCTGTTGAAAGGCATGAGATTTTCTCTTTGGGGGCAGAAAGGAGAGTAAAAGCTCACAGTTCATTGGGGAAGAACAGAGACAGAAGTAATGGATGAGTTTTGACAGTATTCCTCAGATGTCTTGTCAGGTTGTCTTGAAGCACTAGAGTGCTGACGTCCTTCCTCTGTATCCTTTGTGAAGTGTGTGTGTGTGTGTGTGTGTGTGTGTGTGTGTGTGTGTGTGTGCGCGCGCGCAGTTATATACATAAACAAATGGGTATAAAGGCAAGAAGAGGGCTTAGTAACAAAAAACCCCCAAGTTTAAAGATTGGAAAGACCATTGTGTAACATCTACTGATCGAATGTGAAACTAAGATCCCATTTTAATCAGAGGCTGTTGCTTTGCACTGCTGGAGAAAGATGACCTGAAAGCTGCTTGAACCAGTAACATTTTAATTCGCTCCCCACTTCCACCCCCACCCAAAGGAGCACTGTCAAGCTTTGGGATAACTAGGGGTCATTTAGGCTGATGTGGAGGTGTCACTGGGGGCACGATTAGGTGGATCCATCTGCAAATGTCATTGCTTGCACCTTGCAATCCACGCAGAACTGTGGTTCTCGGCTCTTTACTAGCAAATGTGTGTGTTGGCCTTCAGACTGTGACTCAGGCCCGCTGACCCACTTTTCTGGTTTCTCACGCCTAAATGGATCCGTTAGGTGAGCTCTTCTGAGCTCGATTCATTCTGATCACGACTGGTGGCTTCAAAAGTGCTGGCCTGTAGCAGAACCCCATAACCTAAGGTCTGGGCAGGTCTTGGTGACTGCAGTGTAAGCTGCAGGATTTTTTGTGAGAATTAATTCATCCTTGTGACTGAATTAAAGGTAATAGGATATAGGTTATGGTTAGAGCAAGGGCCGGGGGAAATGCCTTGTGCCATGAGCTGGTCTTAGAGTTTGCATCCTCCATCCTGTTAGGTTGCATTGTGGCTGAAGAGCTGAGAGAAGCCAGCAGCTGCTGGGAACAGCTAGGCTTGGGTGCCCTGCGAGGGGAGGAAGAGGACAGGAACTCCCACAGCATATGTTTTGGAGGTTGTAGAGGAAGCATGGCTGAGGCTAATGGGTAGGGAGGAATTTTAAATGGAGCCACCTGTCTTTTTTTAGAGCCGAAGACTCTCAAATCCAGCCAGTTCTGAGCTTCGTTGTTGCCAGCCCTGCTTTCAGACTGTGCCCTGGTGAGGTCATTTTGCTAGAGATTGTGGAGTTCTGAGTGGGCACCTAGGAATGGATACTGGAAGGAGGATTACAGGCCATTAGTGTGTGAATGTGCAGAAGAGGTAGGTAGGGAACATGAAGAACATAGGAAGCCTGAGTTCCCTATGAAGTTCATTTGCATTCTGTCCCGAACAATGCACAGATGCCACATTCTCCCATGTGCCAGAGGGTGAGTTTGAGAGCATGTCTCCTACACCCCCTAACTTCCAACCATGTGTCCTAATAGTTTTCAAGCATTTGAGATAATAGCATGTATGAGTTTACCTGTGAGGCATTAGTTCATGGAAGTTCATAGAAGATATTTAATAGGAGCTGGTAATGCCCTTCGAAACTTTCAAGATGATTGACTCCAAAATAGTTTTTCAAAGCAAAAATTCTACCTAGCTTTTGCTAGAATTGTGTTGTCTGTGGCTTAGGAAACTCCAAATGATTATTTTTGTGACTTTGCATCCATTTGAACAAGCAAAATAAGAAACAAAAACAGGTCTTTAAAGTCCACTTTGCTGGAATAATAACATAGTTTACTGAGGTCAGCCAAGATGTAGTCTCTTGCACCCTAAGAGTTGGCAGTCAAAGACCCAGGCAAACTACAGCACTGTTGACAGGAGTGTGGGAAGTAAGTGTATCTGTTCACGACTGCCCTGTCTCATTTTCTTCCCTAATTCTGAAGTCCTGAATTCTATGAGACAACTGAACTCAAGAAACTGGGACAGAAGTTAGCTTCCTTTCTGCTACAGGTAAGCCGACGGCAGGGGTTTATACCCAGACAGATGGCACTGAGTATGAGAAATCCACTCTGAAATATAGTGGTCCTCATCACTTATTTTAACGGGGGGAAAGTGAAAGTCAGAGATGATGAATTCTTTGTCAACAACACCAGTTCTTAGAGGCCCACGTGTTGCATTTGGTCCAAGTGAGAGCTTGTGCTTGAATCAGGTGTCCTTGGCTGCTGGTTTGACATACAGATGAAACTGAAGATGTCATGAGTCATGTGTATGGGGCACATGGGGTGAGGGTGGGGTGAGGATGGAGGAGACCTGGGGAGTTTGGGATTGGTTTAAGCACAAGGATAAATACCAGTGCTTTTCCTCTTGGCAGATACTCAATTATATTAACATAAGTATTTTAAACTCTGCCCTACTAAAATAGAATTGTGGACTTGTTCTGGGGATTGAAAGAAAGGTCTAAGGTAAGTAGTGGTGGTAAAAGAATCAAGGAACATCTTACTTGCTCGTGTAGCCACGCCTTTATTACACAGACCTTTTAAAATTTCATTATCACCGAAGGCTAATGCAGCTCCAGTAGTTAGGCCATTTTGTTTCTTGGCAAAAGAGAATTCTTATGGGGGGTGATCCATCCTCTTATATGTGCAGGAAGGAAGGTTAGGTATTAAATCTATGTCATTCCGGCTTTTGGTACGGTGGAATTACACCCCAAATTCCTCAGTTGCTTTCATCTCGAGGAGAATTTAAGTATGCCATTTCTGTCTTGCTATCTCTTTGTCCCTCCTGATAGAAGGAATTGGTCAATTTTGGGAGCCAGCCAAGGAGGGCATTAGGTAAGCAAAGTCTTTATTTCTGCTTTTACCTTATATTCCATCGAATCGTGTATTTAATGGTTGCAATTATCTTTGAGATAAGTGATGAGGTTTGGCCTGCTCAGAATCATATTGTAAGGAATTGATTTGTGCTTTTTAGAGGTTAACACAGAAATTGAACTGCTGTGTGTCAGAGACATTATTTTAAAAATAGAAAGAGCCAAACTGAATGCATGCTAAGGATTTTTGTCTTTTAGCTATAACAGAATTGCTTCTATTTGTTTGAGTTTTATAAATCGGTCATTATGCTGGTACACTGTCACTGTCAAGTACGTTAATTTTCTTTGCCTTTTCTAATTTCCCCAAGTTTTTGTTCTTTAAGAAAGCATCTTGATAAAATTTCCAGAACGGGTGATTTTTATGAGGCTTTGTCAGCTTGCTTGTTTGCCTCTCTTTTAATTCTTTCCAGGTAGAGATCATGTTGTGTCTTGTGTCACACAGAGTTTTGAAGTGTTTAGCATTGGAATTTGAATCATTAAGATTTTAATTGTGCTATGATTTTAGTTTTCAAGAGAGAAAATGACAGAATGGGCAAAATCGCACATGGACTATCAACATGGAAAGCGAACATGCTTCTTTATTCTATATCCTGATACAGAAATCAGAATTTCATAATTGTACTAGTGAACTAAAGCTCTTTACACCAAGAAATTTAAGATTAACAATGATTCTAATTGAGAGTCACTGCTCTATTTAAATCTCATGTTGCAGCTACTTAGTCTTGGTAACAAGTTGAGGGGCTGTAATTTGCTTTCTCCTTTACTAATAATTCACTGTATAATTCTGGGGTAAGACTTACAATGATTGTAGTTTTGAAACTATTCATATACCACTGAGGCTTCCTTGGCCTCTTAGAGCAGATTTTACTTTATAGCCATCTGGAGAAGCTTTGTATAGGCCAGACTCCAACTAGACAATGCCATTGAAACAGGATCAACGTGGAAATATTAGCACTCAGAACATTGTAGACAGTAGACCTTCAATAAGCATTTAATGGAGTTCAATAGAATTACTATAAGCATGTTTGAATTACAATAGAGATCATTTCTCTAAGTCGATCCTAAAAGAGACATTTTTGAAATGAAGATCTGCATGTTAAGTCTTAATAATTGATCCTTGTAATTAAGATCCAGGATTAGAAGGGTTGATTGTTCCTGTGGATGAAGTATGGGCAAAGAAAGCAGGCAAGAGGAATGCTGAATATCCCTTCCATTAAGCTCTGTTCATTGTAGTCAAGTAGATGTTAAGTGACAGATGTGGCTACTATTTCAGGGACAGCTCTTGAAAAATGTTTTTATTTGGAAGCCCCTTTGGAGGACCTGTCTACTCATAAGAACAAATGTTAGAGTGGAAGGTTGCTTATTGCTGTAAAATTAGCACAGAGTCCTGGCCCTCTAGGAATCAGGCATAAAATAATTATGTTCCACTGCACCTTCTTCAATTTCAGGGATTCCCTTCACTGTTTACCTGCAAGGGTTCCCCCTGTTAGTGCCCCTTAGCGACTTATCTATTTGATGGTGTAACTTTGAATTTTCCATTTTTCCTATCAGAAGTTTTGGTGGTAGACCTCATCTAAGTTCTGCACTTTCTTGATGTCATCCACTTTATATGGTCCCAGGATAGGTAAAGAGATTAAACATTATGTACTTATGGATGGTCCATAAAGGGTGTCCTCATATCTCTCTGAGATGGTGTTTCCATGCCAACCATATGTAATCCTTTCCAAGATTATACTAGTTCCATGGTCATTTTTCTCCTCTAAGGAGAGACCCCTGAGCAGCTTTTGGAATAATCTGTGTCACCAGCTGTGATTTTTGTTTATAAAGCTTCACATTTCTGGCCTGCCATTCTGTATTAATTTCCATTGCTTTTGTACTTTCTTTCTCCCAAGTTTCTGAAGTTTTCCTAATATTCTGAGGTATGTTCATGTGAGGCTAAACCATGAACTCCTGAGGGTAGTATTTTTATTCTGATTGCAAGAGCCTGCTCAGAGCAGGCGTTAGTGAAATGTTTGTTCCCTAAAGAGTAATGGATATGCTGATTTTTGTATATTTTCTACTCATTTTCCCACATCTTCCTAAAGGTCTTTTTGAATACATTTGCTTTTCTCCATTTCTGTAGTGCTTGGAAGACTTAATAAAAGGCAAATATTAAACTATTAAAAAATAGCTAAACATCTAGGTCATTAGAAAACTGAGAGTTCTAATCCATTTAAACCTCAGAAATTTCCCTTTGAAGATACCTGAGGAAATGGGATGCCTACACCATTTTAGCACCTTCCCATCATTCTTAATGCAGTGAATCTTTTTTGTCCAAGTTTTCAAAGTCAGGAAAATTTTTTTTTGGCATGTTTGGTGAGGTGATTGTCTACACATAAAAAGAATTGCTGGGATGGTTCTTCATAACAATAGAAAAAAACATCAGACCAAATCACAGTATCTTGTGCTATTATTTGAATATTTCATTAACCCTGTTGGCTTTAGCATGTAAGATATTTCTCCTAAAATAAATTTCACTTTTTTATAAAAGACTTACGTAATTTAACTACTTCACTCTTTGAGACTGAACTGCATCCTGGGAAAACAAACTTATTTCCCAAACTAATAGATTAATCTTGTACAGTGAAGGACTGCATCTTATGTGTATTTATATTCGAGGGGCTAGCAGAGTTCAGATTATATGGCTGGTATTCTGTGCCTTTTTATTTGATTTGGTTGGTTAAAAATGGCATGCTTTAAATGTGAAGTCTTCCTTTTACTTGGCTAGTCATTTGAAAAATCACAGCACTGAGCTCCACTCTAATTAATGATCAAAACAATAGATTTCTATAATTATCCAAGGTAGTTTCAGGCCTATTAGGAAAAATTCAATTATAACTTCTCTCCTAGTTTCTAAATTAATTTTGGGTTTAGAATTCTCTAGTCTTTCTCTGCAACTCTACCATTTGGTGAAAGTTAGGAGAAATCTATTTTTTAGTTTTAAAATTTTATAGAGAAGAATAAATGTGAACCTCATACTATATATGAAGAATTTGCTCAAAATGTGTCAAAGATTGAAATTTAAGAGCTAAAACTATAAAGCCCTTAAAAGGAAACATAGTCCTAAGTTTATGGCCTTGGATTGGGAAGTGGTTTTTAAATATGACACCAAAAACAGAAATACCAAAAAAAAAATTTTTTTTAAAGGAAAAACAAAAATAACAAAAGAAAAGATAGACCAGTTGGGTTTCATCAAAATTTTGAAAACTTTTGGGAGAACATAATTACAAACTGTATCTCATGAAGAGTCTAGTATCCAGAATATATAATCCAAAAATAAAATGGCAAATAACACAGCTATTAATATGTTCAAAGGATTAGAATAAATATTCCTCCAAAGATGATACACAATGACCAATAACCACATGAAAAGATGCTCATCACCATTAGTCATCAGGCAATGGAAATCAAAACCACAATAAGATAGCACTTCACCCACTACCATGCCTATAATAAAAAGGACAGATAATACTAAGTGTGAAGGAGAATGTGGAGAAATTGGAACCCTCATGTACTTCTGGTGGGAATATAAATGATGTAGCAGCTTTGGGAAAACAGGCAGTTGTTATACACCCAAGAGATGAGAACTTTTAGAATTTTCTCTCATGAAAAAATAGTTTGGAGACTTTTTGAGGAGCAATTTTATGTACACAATAAAATTGAAAGGAAGGTACAGAGATTTCCCATTTACTTCCAGCTCCTCATTATCAGCGTGTCTATAGCCCTCCTTATTGTTACTCACAAAACGGGAACCTACATTGACTCATTATAATGACCCAAAAGCCTATAGTTTACCTAAGCATTTACTCTTGCTGTGTTGTACTTTTGGTGGGTTTGGATGGATTTATAATGTCATATAACTATCATTACACTAGCATGCACAATATTTTCAGTGCCTTAGAAATTCTCACTGATCTGCCTCTTTAACCCCCCTTACCATTGGTCAGTTTCCATGGTTTTACTTTACCAGATTGTCATATAGTTGGAATCATACAGCATTTAGGTTTTTCATATTGACCTCTTTGACATATAATAGGCATTTTAAATTACTTCATATCTTATCATGACTTGGTGGTTCATTTCTTTTAGCACTGAATAATATTACATTGTCGCGATGATACTGCAGTTTGTTTATCCATTTATCTACTTAAGGGGCTTCTTGGTTGCTTCCAAGTTTTGGAAAGTGTGAGTAAAATTGCTACAGGTGCAGGAATAGCCATGTGCAGGTTTTCATATGGTCACTGAGTTGTCAGTGTTACTCTTTCAGGTAAGTACCAAGGAGTCTGATAGTTGGATCATACGGTATGAGTATATGTACCATTTGCATTCTTTCTAGCAATTTCTGGGAGTCCCTTTTGTTCCACATGCTTTTATACTGTTTCTATTAGTTTTACTTTTTTGAAAATCCCATATATAAGTGGTGCTGTATAAAATTTGTCTTTCCTCTGCCTGGTTTATTTCGCTTAACATAATACCTTGTTACAAATAACAAAATTCCATCTTTTTAAAAACTGAATAATGTTCCATATTGTGTGTGTGTGTTTGTGTGTGTGTGCACGCGTGTGCTCGTGCATGTATATACATCACATTTTCTCAATCCATTCACCTGTGAACAAACACTTAGGTTGTTTTCATACTTCGGCTGTTGTGACATTGGGAGCATTATAGTAAATCTTGAAGTCAGGTAGCATTATTTCTCCAACTTTCTTCTCCTTCAATATTGTATTGATTACTTGGGTCATTTGCTTCTCCATATGAACGAGAATCACTTTGTTGATAGCCATGAAATAACTTGCTGGGATTTTCATTGAGATAGGATGGAATCTTTAGGTCACAATGTTAGAACTGGTGTTTTGACAATGTTGAGTCTTTCCTATACATGAATGTGGAATATCTCACCATTTATTTAGTTCTTTGAATTCCTTCATCAGTTTTATAATTTTCCCTATACAGATCTTGTATGTATTTTGTTAAATTTGTAACTGTTTCATTTTGTTTGGTGCTATTGAAATGGTTTGTTTTCAATTTTCACTTGTTCCAAATTCTGCTTGTTCATTGTTGCTATATACAAAAGTAACTGACTTCTTTGTACATAATTAAATCTTGCAACCTTGCTATATAATCACTAGTTCTAGGAGGTTTTTTTTTTTGTTGTTATTTATGTCTTTTACATTTTGTATTCCCCTTGGGCAGCCCACCACCAATTCACCCGTGATCCATCTCCATGGTCCCCTGTATTCTCCTCTCTTCCATTTT